>WKFP01014153.1:396097-527527 GCA_011057875.1 Pterocles orientalis
CCAGGCGGCGCGGAGCGGGCGGGGCAGCGCAGCCCCGCGGCGCCCTCGGGGTTGCCTCCAGCCCTCCCGCCGGGGTCTCGGTGGCCCGAGCCCTGCGGAGGCTCATGGCCTCTTCCGAGCCCGGTGCGGCTTCTGAGCGCTGCTCCGGGGACGGCTGCGTGAGAAGGGGGAGTCAAGCGGGAGCCACTCGCCCTCCGTCGAAAACACGAGTGCAGTGGGTGGCCGAAGGCTGAGGCGCCTGCAGCTGAGTGTTGCCCTGCGCTGGCAGCGCCAAGGGCACACGACCCGGTTCCCTCTTCACTGAGCCTTCCTAAACTGCCGATCTGCCACGCAAATCCTTTCCTTCCCCACAGCACTCCCCCGTTTCGGAGGTGGGGAGAAGCACGAACAGCTTTTAAAAAGCTGAAAGCAAAGGCACGTTGCTGTGCAGTTGCTGGCAAGGCAGAAGGGAGGGCAGGGAAGGTCAGCGCTGCACGCCCCGTGTGCGCAGCTCTGGCTGGCGCGCTCACGGGGAGCACCCGGCGCTTGGCACTGAGCAGGGCCCCGAGGCTGGGTGCTGTGTTCCCCCCAGATCGCCCTGTTCACCAGCGCAAGTCTTCATCACTCTGCTGGCTTTCTCCAGCTGAGGTACTGGCAAAATGGGACAGGTGAAACAAGGACGTCCTCTTTGAGGTGGTTTCCTAATAATTAAATTTTCATTTACATGAAGCCTTTCAATTAAGGCTCCTCTTCTAAGTTGATTCTTTCACATTTCGCAATTGGGGGGACTGGAGGATAACTAAGACGTGCACTGTGTGACAGCGAAGAATCACTGAATGCAGGTTTCCCTATTTCCAGACCCTGGAATAGCTGCTTTCCGCCTCTCGCTTGTTTAGGTAAAAGTTCCTGGCACAGAGTTGCTCCAGGTTTCATGGAGTTGCCAATATTTTTGCAAAGCATCAGTGGTGGGAAGGGAAATGAAAGCAAGGACCATGTTAAAGGTAGCTAAAGAGCTGCACTTAAGAAGGAAACAGTCCTGCAGCCACCTCGAAGTAATTAAGAGAAGGCAATAGAAATATTCTGTTCCTACATCACATTTTTCATAAATCCATCCTTTCTGCAGTGCCATAATTAAGCTTGTGTCAGCACTTCTGTTATGTCCACCTTTCCAGTCTCTGTATTTTCATTGTGAAACATCTCTGCCTGAACCGCTTGCTTTCACAGGACCAAAAGCCAGGTCAGTGGAAGGTGCAGTGGCATTTACGCCTTTTTGGCCTGCAGACTACACATCTGACTTCTCCCATCCAGGGATGTATGTCTTCTTCATACTACAGGGAAAAAAATGTTGTAAAAGAAGTTACTCGGGATTAAGCATTCATTGCTTGTGAGTAGATGTCTAGCCACCTAGGTTCCCAGCAGTCCGATCCTGGAGGTGAGCCCCATCCTTAGCTCCTTGAGCCACTGGGTCCAGGCTGCCTCCAAAGATGCTTTCAGAGCTTGTGGTGACACTGATTTATCTGAATGATTTACAGGAACGGGCAGGTAGAGTGTAGCTGGGCCTCAGTGTGAGCAGTTGCAGTTGGCTGTCAGCTGCCATGGGAAGGTAAGAAATGTTTGCCCATGTGTGATTTTGATCTTCCTGTCCAGCACTAGGAGAAACAGACAGCAAAACCAGCTTTAAATTACTCTTGTGCTTTTCTGATACTGGACAGGGACTGATCCTCAACATCGGTCTAATTCTTAAACAAGGCCCAAAGGGCAATTTTATTACTCAGAAATTACCACCAGGTTGAGACAGTGCTGTCATGCACCTCTCTGACCAGGAGGGCAGGCGGGAGAGCAGCCTTTTGCATGCCAGCGTCCAAGGAAATTAAAATGACAGTGCACAAGAAAGCACTTCCAAAAAGAGCTTGATTTCAGAGCCCATTGATACCTTCACAGCAATAAGGCAATGAGCCTTGAGAGATGACAGCCTTCTCTCCTGTCCCCTACACCGCCACAGTGCCTCCCTTCTCCCTGCTTCACATGACAGTGTGAGCACCCTCTTGCCTTTTGCTTGCCCACCTTTTACTCCAGCCATGCCCGTGCCTCAGTCTCCCCACCATTCAAACATTTTGTCCCACAGCTGCACCCCAGACCCCTTCCCATCGTACACACCAGCATGCTTGCCTTCCCCCACCCGCTTCCCCATCGCTTCCAGGTCTGGCACAGCTTGCTGTTCCCACCGCGCTGCAGCTGTGCAGGCTCCTCTGGCAGGAATGGCAGTACGCGGTGAAGCCGGCACAGCAAAGCAGAGACTTGGGTTTGAGACACGCAGGAACTGTTGGTCACAACTGTCCCTCAGAAGGGACCGGTGTCTTTTTTTGTGTGCACCCCCCTGTTCTTTTTTGTTGAATGCCTGCACAGTCCCACTGGAAGGATGTTGTTTATTGCTGCTGCAGGCTTCCCTCCAGCGGAGACCTGCCACTGCTGACCCTTGCTCCTTGTGTGTGTGCTAAATTAACTCCCATCCCCTTCCTTTAGGTCTTTTCTCCCAAGGGAGCAAGTGCTTTGAAGAGTAATCCCGTCAACCTGTCACCCTGAGTCCCGGAAACTCACCGTTGCTATGGTTACTGTGCCCAATTCAACCGGTGGCTCTGGCACTCGCATTGCAGCCAGGCAAAACATAAGCGCTCCCCACCAGCCCCCCGCATATATCAAGGTACAGCATCAGCTCTGCAAGCAATAAGTTGCTGCTCTAAATCTTGTGTTTTTCTTTACTGACTTCTGACTTTACTGAATGTGTTGATCGTTGGTGCCACTGACACAGCTCAAAACTAGTTATCACAGAACAAATAGAAGCACTTACGAAGTGAACAGGAGCAACAGAAGTGGTTTTTTAGACTTCTTGCATGATCTGTTAGCAGTATTGTGGCTGTAAAAGTGTTTTCTGAGGAGCTGAGCACTGAAATTCACATCTGCACATCTCTGAGGTCCAGATAACCCGTTTAGAAGTTAGGTTTGGGTGCTGTTGAAGCATGCTGGCTCCAAGTTCTGCTGTGCAGATGCTGTGCATGTTTGTGCCAGAGCAACCACTGCAGCAGCTGAAACATTATACATTAACACTTGTGTGTCTGTAGGGATGTCCAGGTAATCAAGGCATTTCTGTCTTCAAGCTGGCCAAGGACAGAGATAATTTTTGCATCAAAATTCTTACTGAATGCCTCAGCTGCAACACTTCTGCTGCAGCACAGGTTTCAGCTCTCATTTTTGTAAGTACTGTATAGCTATAAATAAGCAAGACTGGCACTGTGAGCATATTAACAGCAGCAGTGCAGACAGATTTCTCTTCTGGATGTCTCTGAACGATGCAGGTAGACTTTGTGTTTACCTTATTAGGCTCATCTCCAAAACCAGACCTGGGCTATAACTGTGTCCAAGGCTCATCTGTGAATGCACTTTCAAGCCTCTGATAGGCAAAGCTACTTTTTATTCCATCAGCCCTCTGAGGGGGGAACAGGCCAATTGACTGTTTAATCACCTGGTTTCCTTTCTAATCAATCCATCCCCTTTTCCCTTTTTACACAGGTCTCCCTCTGAGCCACGGCCCTTACAGCCAGCAGCTTCATCCATCAGACATCTCTTCTTCCACTCCCAAAGCACAGCCTGTCCTGTGCACTGGAGGAGGCCCAGATCCTACAGGAGGAGTGACACCAGGTCGTGTTAATTAATGGCTGTCTCATAGTAGAGGCAAAAGGGGGCTGACTTGGGGTGCTGTAGTATAGGAAGTTCTGGTTTAATTTGCAGCCGCCTTTGCTCTTAATTACAGGAAAGTGGTGTGATGTCCCTGTGTGTAAGAGTGTACCCTGTGTATGAGAGTATACCCTGGGTGTAAAACCGCATGAGAAATTCAGTAACGTTATTGTCAGGGCAGCCTCTATCAGCATTGCTAAATAGTAAAGAGGACAATGGCCGCAGATGCGTGTCACCTACAGACACCATCCCACCAAGGTGACAATTTCTCCATAGCTGGGCAGTTTATTTATCCTGGTGTTAATTCCTCAGCATCACCCAGTACAGTTTGCACTACACATCACAGATTAAAAACATATTTTTCTTTTTGATGACCTTTTTTCAACCAAGCCCTCTGTAGTTTGCCGGCATAGTTTTCTTCTGTTCCTACAGTACTTTTCTCATAATTGGACAAAGGAATAATCATACAGAAACTTGCTCTGGTTTCCTGCTGTCAAAATCCTTGCAGTCCATCAAGGAACAGCCTGACTAGCCATTTTTCCTGTGCAATTTTGCAACTTCAATGTTTTAAGAGCAGTGTTGAAACCATGCTTCATGTTATACAGTGATATATGGATAGGAAGTCCCTGCTCCAAAGAGTTTACAGTCTGAGACCTACTTTGAGTTTTCTTTGCCAGTAAGATGCAGCTCTGAGAAAAATGTGTGCGTGCTATTCATTCTTGCTAGGAAGCATAGGACAGAAAACAACGCCCAAGCCTTCTGTTCCACCACACAAACTGTTATTTAAAAGTATGCTCTTTTAATGAGAAAACCTGACTTTTTGGCAAATAGAAACAATCACTTTTCCTAACACATTTCCTAGAACTAAATTTCATCATGCAAAAATGCGTGAACATTGAGCACGCTCTGTAGCTGTTGGTAAGCACAGTTTGGAATACAGCAAACCAAATAGTTTATTGCTTTTGAGGGTACCAGCTATGAAAAGTTTCGATGACCATTGCACAAAGTTAAATGAAAACAGTGCATAATGCCTGTATGACATGGTGAGCACTGACTCCTGGAAAAGTGCCTCTTTATTTTCTCTCAGATGATAACTTGTCTGCACCTCACACCTTGCTGCCCAGGCGTTTACTAACACCTGCTGTCCCACAGCAATCAGCCACCTGAGCAAAAGTTAGACTTGGGGAAACAACCACTACATAAGACACTCCCCAGTTGCAGACTGAATGAACTGTGAGGGGATGTTTAGCATGTGTGACAAGAGTGAGGAAGTGCCAGGGATTTTTAATTGCCACGAGGTCGTCAGGACTTTGGCGGAGGTTTCATCATGGAGATCCTGGCAAAGTCACCTGATTTGTCTGCTTTAGATAAAATAAAGACCAAGCTTGACTGGTTTGAATGTGAAACCTTATTCCAGGCAGGCAGAGTATTTGGACATTGGAGGATATAAAAATCAAATCCTATAATCTGTTGACTCTTCCATTACGTTATGGAATACCAGGATAAAAATAAACAACATACGAGAAGTGCCACTCTGCTTTTGCCAGAACAAAGTTGGATACTGAGCGTACTTTTTGTTAGGGAAACTTTTGTTTTGTAGATCATCTAAATGTGTATCAGCAACTGACCTGAGGAGGTTTTGAATCCAAACTGAAGGGTCATAAAGCAGCTAATTCTGAGAATCAAGCAAATGTCGAAGTGTCACAAAAACACAGTAAAAACATAGCAATGGCCTGCACTGACACTGAGAGTATTTTCTTCTGAGATGCCTCATTTCAGTCTTGCTCACAGTATTTAAAAACTGCAGCATTCCTATGTGTTTCAGAAAAGCCAGGACTTGTGGCCCCTGCAGAGCTGATCAGTATAGCAGTGCAAAACCAATACCCTGTGTGGATCTGCTGTTCTCAGAGTGGCCTTCATTTCACCTGCTTTTACAGAAGAAAAATTATTCCAGGAGAAATAGTTTTTTTTCCAAAATACTGCCCATCCAAAAGATTTATTCCGGATAATCTCAGTTACATGGAAACAGGAGCTACCGCAGCAGCATGCCAGGGCAGCTATAGCAGTAACTTCCCATGCATACCCAGCCCTCTCTTTTGATTCATACTGCTGTAGATGCAGTAAAAATCCCTTGTGCCTACATGTTGCAAAACCAAATCAGTAGCACATGGCTCTCTATACATAACTGTTTAAGCACTGCGATGCCACGGTGATGAGCTCTGTATGAACACCTCCACGGTCAGTATTAATGTCGGTGCTCTACAGCAAGTGCAAACAGTCACACGCTCTTAGTGCTTAAACCACAGCAAATGTGTTTAATCCCACACAATAGCTCCGTTATGATATGTCTTAAAGCTGTGGTCAGCCAGGGAAGTGGTGACCACTTCTCACATATATAACGTATACCAAACATATTCAACTTGGCAGGAAGACAAGAAGCTGGAAGTGTCACACTGGAGCCTAGCCCCCTGACAGCATGAGACATGTGCTTGTAAGCTGTCTCAAGGAGGATATTTGATTGCCCTCTTTCTTCTTCTGCCTCTCTCCCAACAAAAGTGAAATGACCTCCCCCATGACCTGGCAAGTGCTGAAATTCCCCAAACACATTTTTCTGTTGTGCCCCAACGCTGAACAAAAGGAAACGAAGCAGCCTCGATATACTTGGAGTATGGAATGAAAATAATAGCTGCCTCTTGCTTGGCCCGCAAACGCAGATCTTCACCTCCTGCCCAGCATGGTTTGCACTGCCTCCCATGCTTATCTGCTATATTGTCAGCAGCTCTTTTGGATTTATACGCTTATTTATTTATTTATGTCTTTATTTATTTATTTGGAGAAGGGCAGAGTGGGGGGCGGGCAGGGGGAGAAGGGGGGGCCTATGTAATTGCAGTTTACACTGCGTTCCCACGCTACTATTGTTTGTGACTTTGTTTCCTATTCCCATCACGTGTGCTAATTAGTTGGAGCTGCTGGCTAGCTGGGAGGCGTGTGTCTGGAGTAAAAGCAGAAAGATCACTTCCTGGAGGGATCTAGGCAATCTGAACAATTCTTTGCTTTACTTTCAGCCCTCTCCCTCCCCCCGGCTTTACCACTCAGGGAAGAGAGAAGAAGTGCTGATTGTCAAATGCTAGCCACGGGAGAGGCACAGATTTTCTCTTCTGAAAAGGAGCAACTCATAGAGTCAAAGAAAATTGAGCTGGAAATAACTTCTCATCTGTGTTTAACAAACCTGATTTTTTATTTTATTTTTCTCCAGAAATCCCCAGTGTCTTTCTGTTGTGGCTAAGAAGGTGAAAGCAGCATTTTTTAAAAAAAATCCTCAGGTTATTTTAGCCTGCCCTGAGGAAGTGAGTCAGATTTTTATGGCAAGGCTAAAGCTAGTTCATGCCATGGCTTGCAAAACAAAATGAGATACAGAGAGAGAAAGGGAGAGGGAGAATTACCTGAGTCATGGCATTTGCTTATTAGTGCAGGCGTCAGACAACAAGGCCAAGTCAAATGGCAAGACCAAACACCTGTGCATAGACCGAGTTTTAGACTCAACATTTGATTTGCTGTTTTTTTTTTCATTTAGATCTCCAATTAAATGGTCCTACCCATAGCCCCAGTGCTTTTCAAATGCCGAGCACACTAGACCCTCCTCAAATCATGCACACTGCATGCAGCCCACACAGGCACCAGGCTGGAGCCCCTCCGGTGGGAGCTGCCAGCGTCCCACCGACCTCTGATGTCACATCAGTTGCCTTGGCTGAAACCTGTCCTTCTCATTCAGGCAGCAAGCCTTGGGGCTGTGCTCCTCTGGCTTTAATAGTCCTTGTCCCACTGGTCTAGAGTGACCCTCCACCTTCTCTGGTTTCACACACTTAGAAAATAACTGGGGGGCTGAGAGTGTGCAAGGGCAAGCACTGGAGCTACACCAGGCAGGGAAGGGGGCTCCTGCAGCCTCCTTCTGTAGGGAGGTCGTAGCTGGTCCTTTTCTCATTTCAACTGCAGGGAACTGGCTTGAGTGCCTAATGCCTGTGTTACCATCATTGTGAGGCTCAGCACAGACATAGGCATGCTGTGTTTGCTTCTTTTTCACCAGGCACAAACTTACGAATGCAGAGATTTGCCAGCAATAACTGTAGTCAGGCTCAGCACTGGTAAGTATAGCCTGTGCTTTCCTATGCAGTTCCGCCAATGTCTAAGGAAAAGCCCAAAGTAATGGCTCTCAGTCTGTCCTGCCGTTGTGGGATTGCAGCTAGGTAACAATCAAAATTTCCATCCTCCGGGAAATTCCAATATTTCTACCCTTTATTTTGTTTTTACTTGGGTCAGAGAGAATTCAAGTATCTTAAGTCTGTTTGGTTTGGGGTTTTCCTGTCCTTTCTGTGGGGAAGACATGTCCTAGGTTTTGGAAACAGTGAAGTGCTTCCCTGTGAGTCAGCTCAGCTTTAAAGAGCATCTCTTTGAGCATTAATACTTGGAGGTTGTCATTTATGTCATCCCCCAACCCTGGTTTTTGTTAGAGACTGAGCCCCTTTTCTGGGTTACCTATCTCAAGATATCCTCTTCAGCTCAGGGTATAGGAAAAGATTTTGGAATTCTGAAGATACAGGTTGGCCGGCTTGCCCAGAGGAAGGCTGGGTAGTTTTTCTGCAGTGGAAAGAAGTGTTTTACAGAGTCACTGTGCAAGGCTTCAGAGCTGGTGTCCCACACCTCTCGTACCATCCTGCACACCCTACTTTCTGTCATAACCACTTTTGCCATTTACAAATACTTCACATCCACGCAGTAGCTCCAATTGCTTTGGTAGGTAAATTGGGAAAATATTTGCAATCTAACTCTTGGTGAGATAAGAAGCTAGAATTTCAGGAGAGATGTGATCAAATAGCTGGTGGCCCAGCCCTCTGCAGATGAGCAGGCACTTCTAGTGCTCCAGCAGGTCACAAGTCTGCCTTGGAGCCAGGATCACCCACCGTGGATGTGGAGAAGCTTAATGAGGCAAAGACCTGCAGAGTCCAACCTGCATCACAGCCTGTTTTATTCACAAAACAGGTGGCCAGTGAGGACAGCACCCTATAGAAATGTGGAGGGTATTCATATGTGCATTGGTAACTTCATTATTTCCATTAAATAATTCCTGTCTTGGCCTCAGGTTTATATTTTGGCAACCATGACAAGCAAATAGACCTGAGCAGTGTCTTGTCAGGTCTTCCTTTTCCTGGTAGAAAGCATCCCTCTCCTTGGGAATGGCTACAGTATTACTGAGGGGAAACTAGCCTCGAATGTAGCACCGTCTATAAACTCTGCAGCTTTTTGCACCTGCGGTCTTCCACTGGCCTTAAACATTTTAATTTATTATTATTTATTTATCTTATAATGCAACTCACAAACTGTTCCAGCCACTGGCCTCCCGGAGAGACTGCTAATCAGGCAGAATTGCACTGCAAGGAGTGGCGAGTGCTGTGTTCAGATATCTTTTAAGGATTTGTTAGGACCACCAACATCTTTGTACAAGTGATCTGAACCAAAGGAAAAATAATCTAGCAAAGCATCTCTGTACAGTGTAATGATTACAAAGCTTCATCAGGACTTAATCTAGTTAATTATTTTTTAGTTCTTGTAACTCATTATTTATATTTAGAAATGAAAAAGCTCCAGCAAGTACAAAAAAAAAAAAAGACCCAGCCCATCAGTGAGTCATTCAAAAGCTCTCTGTTCTTTTTCCTGTTTTCTCACTGAATATGGAAAGCAGCTTATGATTTCTGTCCTGATATGCAAAGCCTATTTGAGACTGGTTTAGCTGCCTGAGGGAGCTTCACTCAAGTCTTCACAGCCACAGTTGCTTACAACAGCCACTGCAATGGAACAACATAGCTCCAGCTAAAAGAGGCTTCTGGGTGCATTGGTCACAGTAATTGCAAAATGCTCTGCTGAAGATGCCCACCCCTTTTGGAACTACACATTAAGTGAACGACCTCATTTCAACTTTCTCTCTGTGTGTGTACTGGTACAGTATACTTGGTTACACACAAAAATTTTAAAAATGGTGCTTTTCCATGGTCAGCAGCATTAATCAGACCTTGTTTCCTATGGAGTGATGTTCTACATCCTGATACTGGCTAAACATCTGTACCTGCCCGTATGCTCCATGGTGCTGCTGGCTGTGCCCACAGGCTGGTACACGGGCAGGAGGCAGGCTGTCCTGCAGCAGCCATGAAGTCTCGGGCATGCTGAATACCCTGATCAGCTCCTCTGGCATGGCCAGTGAAAGGCTAATCTAGGTCCCTATTCTTCACTAGTTTTGCATAAAACCAGTTGGATCTTCATTAGTTTGAATCTGCCATTTGTCAAAGGCAGTGGGTGTTGTCCAGAAGGGTTCAGCATTATTGAGTGAGGAGTGACTGCTTGATAGATGGATAAACAGCAAGACAGATAAGTGAAATGGTTGCCCAAACTTGGTTACCAAAGGAAACCCATTTTTAAAAAGCCTCTTTCAAGTGCTAAAATGTTTCCTCATGTATTAGAAGGAAGAAATTTCTCTCCTTAGGGGCAGTAGCAGCAATGCTGATGGTCTAAATAAATGAGAGATGCAAGTTTTTTAGGAAGAGTCAATATCTTTAGACTTAAGGTTTGTGTGCCCAGTTTATCTACTTTCCCAGCTATATCACCTGGTCTAGTAAAAGGTATTCCCTTTCTTTGCAAACTTTGCCTCTCTTAAGGATTTGGAAGGCTTTTAGACACTGGAGTAATGGGCCTTAGAGTAGGTACACAGATAGGATAGTTAATCAGTCACTCACAGATTGTTTCTGAGATAGGAGAGTTTTCATATGCTCTCTTGGAGAGGTCTCAGTTTTGTGATGACTGAAAATGGGGGGATGGTTTCAATACCACATTTACAACTACAGGAATGTAGAGCCCACCTTTAACTTGAAAATATTTGCATGAAGCATTCAGGTAATATAAAGGAAACTGATTACTTTATACCAGCTGGATTACAGCAAGCCAATATTGACTTCAGGTTTTGGTTGTCAGCAAGATTTATTTTTCTCGAGGTAAATATTGACTGTGGCAAAGCCAAGGACACTATTTACTTTGGAGGAATATCAGTCTTGTGGCTCAAAACTGGAAGTCGATATCTTCATTGTTATACTTTTTCATAAACACTGGGGAGGGGGGGCTTTGCCTAATGGGAAACATATATATACATAATTTAAAAGAGTAGTTCTGATGCAGTGAAAAAAAAAAAACAAAATATGGAAAGGAGGTTGTTACTTTGGACCAGTAAAAGACAGGAGCTGCTGAAAGGTACAACACAGCTGGAATATTATAACTCCCAGGTAAACCCTCCCTGCAGACACTGGTTGTTGACCTCTTGAAAAGTAAACATCAAGAAATGTAAGCAGTAGCTGCCATCATGAACAGCATAACGTATGGAACAAGAATTTCTGTTCCCAGCCTCCTTTGAACTGTCAGTGGATTTTGTCTTAATGCTCTGTAAGCCCTACCAAATGCAACATGCCTGCTCTGTTATGGGATAAGTTTAGAAAGCCATTGAAATTGTGCTTCTTGGAGTCTTTGTCACTTGTGTCCCTGTAAAGAAACAGAGCATCTAAACTTCAGTCAAGAGGAAGACAGGGAGTCTGTTTGGATTTGGGGGCACTAAAACAGAAAATGCTCTATGTTGCTTTTCACTCTGTTGGCAAAACTATGAAGAAGGGCACTAAAATCCATAACTATTATGTTATCCATGAAACCTCTTGGCACATGCACACCTGTACTGTCTTCCCTGGGACAGTGTACAGTACTTTCCCAATTGAAGTGCTACAGGAAAATAAAAATAGTCATTACCCTGCTAACATCAGAGATAGTCCTGTTCATTACCAAGACAGACAAAGACCCTGCGGGATCCTGTTGAGCTGGAAGAGAAGGAGTGGTCCCCAGCACGGAGCCTGGGAGCATGCAGGAGGTTTTAGCAGGTAACCCCAGCTGTAAGAAACCAGCCACCATCTGGACAATTCTACCAGGGACTGTGGCTGGTTTCCCACAGGCCTTGTTCATGCCACCACATGGCTGCTGGTAGCAGGACCAGTTTGATTCAGACTAGCTAAAACAAACTTTCTTAGATAACCGGCCCATGGATTGATTCCTAGCCAGGTACAGGTTGCAGCTGCTAGACCTGAGACCTTCCTGGCCTGGAGCTCTTCTAGATGACACAGGTGTTAGTGGAGCCAGAATCGGATCTCTGATCTGGAAATCCAGCCTTGACCTAGACACCTTGTCCAAGTGGTGTCAAAGACAGCCTGTCAACAGCATGTGCCAGCAAAGGACAGTTACATGGCCCTTGGCTGCTTCTCACCTGCCAGCTGCGCCAGGAGGCACAAGCAGCAGCGGGGACACTTGCTGAGCCCACAAACGTGACAGGAGTCAGGACTCTGCCGCAAGCCATTCGCTGTTTTAAGAAAATCCTCAGCTGGTGGCCTACAGCTGGATTTGCCATCATCTTTGCTTGCCAGTGTTAATGTTTGCTTTCAAAAGCTCAACAGACTTAACAGCTGTTGTGGCGATTGTTGAAAAGAACCAAGCTAAGCTTCCAGCCCCCTTACTTCGTGTGTTATTTGTATTTGTATATTGTAGCCACTCCAAAATGTAGACACCAGAGCTGAGAAAACTCATACCAGCCTTCTTGCATCTGTCCACTCCTTCAGCTTTGTCGTGCTTGTGGGAGCACTAAACATCGAATGTAGGTGGGTTTCCATCTGGAAGCCTTGCTGGAGCCAGTCCTGTGCTTGAGTAATGACAGATCTTCAAACAGCTTTCAAGGGATTTGAATGCCGTAGAAGGGTTGCCCAAGTCATCCAACAGGAATGTTAGCCTAGGTCCATCCTCTCTTGCAATACGTGACCCTCTATGTATTTGGGATCAATAAATGTCAGCCTGTTATGAAATGACTTAATGAGATTAAGTTACTGCAGTGTAGTAACGTGGTTATGGTTAACATATGTTAACATGGTAACGTTGGGGTAACATGATAATCTATTGCACTTGACCAGACAAAAAATTGCTATTTTATTAATTTTTCTTCTTCCTTTATTTTTATGGTTTGGTCTAGAAGGCGGAAAAAATTTTGGCTAAAGAATTTCATATTTTTGAAGCAGTAGATGTGAATTTTGTCCCTCAATTCACATGAAAATAATTCACTCCTGACTGATGCAAACACCAAGAGAAACACAATGGGTTTGGAATAAGATACTCCCCTGCATGACTCTCTCAGAATATTTTAGGAGGGAACTCTAGAAAGTAATGGACAGCAGTCCTTTCATCACAGCATCTACAAGACATAAGGTTGTTTAGGAAAAGATAGTTGCCACACAGAAGCATGTGGTCCTCAAGATCAAAAATTGTCACATGCTGAAAATTCATCTGAGAGCAGCTGGTCTTGTGAAAAGCACTTGCTCTCGTAGTGGCAAGAGGCTCAATTTTGACTCAGATAATTGATTGTGTGTGTGTTCACCTTGATCAGCTGTAACTTATGGATCTCACCTTTTTTTTTCCATGCAGACTTCCTCCTTTGGTTCAAAGTGCTGTTTCCAAGGGTAGTACACATCCAATCCCTTCCCACATGTCAGGGCTTCAGCCTTGGTCTTAAAATAAACGTGGGTTCTCCTGGTGGGCTCATGTGAGGGGAACCAGGCTATAATTGGGTCCCTTGGGAGGGTTTTACATGAAGAGGAGATGAGGTTTGTGGCTTTGTCCAAGCCAAGGAGCCAAGGGAGGAAATTAAGGCGGACCCAGGAGGAGCTCTCCCTCACTCTCACCTCCCATGCCAAGAAAGGCACAATGACGCATTTTGAAATGAATATTTGTCTTCTGTTCAAAAATGTTTCATACCCTGTGTTTGTGTAGTTTTAGGGCTCTGCTGGCTTTAGTGAAATCCCTTCCCTTGCTCAGATTCATAACATTTTTTATAACTGGCTGTGCTAAAGGTCCTGGACACCATCCGCCTCTTTGGGAAATAATTACCATTTGTGTGGTCTAATAAACTGTCCCAGAGGGTTCAAGATGAAATAGCCAGGGTCTACAGGAAAGAAAACTATGTGGAAACTCGCGCAGCTCCACTAATCTGCACGGAACAAAACAAAGTTGTACCCTGGGGTAAGAACCAGTAGCAACTCGCTTAATTGCTACCATGTCAGCGTGTGAAACTACTACCTCCGCACAAGCTAATACGAACCTGATGCGGTCAGATTTCTGATTAAGACCAGCTAAATTTCACTTCAAACGACCAGATAATCCCCGCAACAGATCCGCTGTGCAGCCAGGGCTGTGTTTGTTATCTGAGCCTGGTGAGGCGGCTGGTGGGGGGGACATGGACACCCCAGCACAGTCATCTTTAATATGCGATGGGTATAAATAGGGTGTCCGGTGCCTCTGAATCCATGTCGCTCCCTTGCCTGCCTGGCTCATTCTGCCTGTGGAGGGGAAACTCAGCAGGAGAGTGATGAGAGCAGAAGACGAAGCCCCTTTGATTAGATCACAAACAATCCTCTGCATTTTCTTCTTTCCCCTAAGAAGGTGTGTTTCAATGAGGGTAGCTTTACAAAGTCTCCCAAGTCCAGTACTCTCCACTGTGACCGCAGCTGCGGAGGAGGACAGATGTGTTCCAGCTGTGGAAGCCCCACTAGGGACAGCCAGCCTGTGGAGACAATGCCTGTCTCCCCTCCAGCAAGGGACAACCTCCCCATGGTGGCTCTTTCCCAGATCCCTGCCCCAGACCAGGCCATGTGATAGCCTCACACTCCTTGGCTTGGATTTTAGAGAGCAGCTCATGAGCCGCGCCAGGAACAAAGTCCCAAGCCCAGGAATGCCCTGACCACAGTCCCAGGGCTTTGCTCCCGGTGTGCGCCGAGACGCGCTCATGCTGTCAGGCCCTTCAGCGCCTGCCCGGTCACACAGGAAGCCTGTGGTAAAGCCAGGAATAAAACTATTGCCAGAAACATCTCCTGGCAGTCCTGCTCCTGCCTTAATGACTAGATTGCACTTCCTTTGCTTTACCCATTACACAAGCTTTCTTCTTTTTTGGTATTTTTAGTGGGCCACCCTCCAGTTTCCAGTGGGTTTTGGACATGGTAAATAACAAGGCTGCTGTTTGTTTCTCTTAGGTGTACGTGAACGCTTTCAGATACAGATTCCTGTAGTATTTTCTTTGAAAGGAATAAAAAATCAAAAGCGTGGAAAGCTTTTCTGATAATGCTTTCAGTGCTCCTGTAAATGTTTTCTTTTTTAATTAAATCTTCAGAAAAGTGTACACAACAGTGATGCGGTAGCTGCACCATGCAGTCACTGAAGGAGAGATCCCAGGGATGCTTGGTGGTGCACCAGGCGGCTTTTAGTAGATGGCAGAGGTGTCCTCATTCATTGTCGGTGGAGATGCTACGGAGATGCTGGGTAGCTGCAACAGGGAGGGCCAGTCCCAAGACATTGCTCAACTCTGCGTTCTGCATACACCATATATTTTAAAGAAAACTAGTTTTGTTTTATCTGAAAATACTGAGACATTTCATTATTAGTTCTCGTACAAGGAAACTCTGTTTTTAAAGGATGTACCTGATGGGTTGTTAGGAGGAAAGGGGCAATGAAAGAGAAGAGAGCAGCTGTCTGAGACTGAGCAGAGGAGCTTTAAGTAGGTGAGAGCAACAGTACCTGGCTTCTCTTTCAGGTCTCTCAGGGTCCTGTGTCCGCACCCGTTCACAAGACCCCTTGTTTGGGTGTCCTGTGCAGACAGGAGAAGAGGGACATTTATCTCCTGTGGCCAGAAAACATCCTGAACAACTTCTAGACACCAGGTGTTGAGGACCATGGGTCATTGCTGCTGTTGCCAGCAGCACAGGAGCTGGTCCACAGTTGCAGCTACCCTGTAGAAGGTCTCTGAAGGCCAAGGTGGGTTAAACAGCTCATGGAGCATGTGTTTGCAGATGTCTACCTTGATAAGCTGTTTCATTGGTGACCTCCTCCTCACCGCCCCCTGAGACCCTCTTTCCTCCAGCAGCAGACCCCCAGCTCTGATGGGCACACCACCCTGTTTCTGCAGCATCTCTTTTTGCCCGCCCAGGAAGCAGCATCCTGCTCTGCAGCGCTATCAGGCACGCTCGCCAATCTCACGCACCCAGTGAGCCGGTGCCGATAACAGAGTTGACATCAAAGGGCTGAATCCCGTGTCTGATTTATGCTGTCCGGCCATAAATTAACTGAACTCTACCCCCGACACCCCATCCCTGTGACCTCTGAGGTGCTATATTTACCAGGGCACTCTGTGTGCTAAGTCAATGTGGAAATTGGGTTAGTCATACTTTCCTGGAAGTGTGATCTTGCCCTGCTTGGCTGCAACCTGTGAGCTTCCCCAACACTATGAGCACTTTCAAAACCAAATGCCTTTCCAGTGGAAAGCCTTCCTGCTCCATTGTGAACCAGAGCTGAAATGATTTGCACTGGGAGCTGACAGGAATTCAGGTTATAAAAAAAAAAAAAAAGAAAGAAAGGGGTGTGCCGAGGTGGCTGAATCAATGTATTTCACACGGAGGTTTGCTTTCAGCTGAGAAAGGGATCAGTGGTTACGTGAGACAGGAGAGTCCTCCAGAGAAGTCACAGGACTGGGTTGTTCCCTAGCTGAACTGCTGCATCTCTCATGAAAACTGGAGCAGCCTCAACACAAATTGTAATTGTCACCCCTTAACAGATCATGAGAATAAAAAGAGAGACTATATTGCAAACATGCAGCAAATAAGGAGAAAATTTACATGCTCTAGGTAAATGAAGGGCCAGGATCTCATCAAGTTGTGATAAATTCAAGTTGTCTGAAGGACAATGTAATCCTGTTCCTTGGTATTCCTACTTTGTGGGTCTTCTCTGAAGTTATGGAGTAACCTTTGGAGGACTCCTATGCTTAACATTCAGCCTCCAGACTGAATTCTCAAAAATATTGGCAAGATGATAATATAGGAAAGATTCACAACAATTTATTTAACAGAAATTATATTCAAATTATGTTTTAGAATAAATTAACTAAAATATCAAAACTAAGTTATATTTCAGTGTCTTTGACACAGCCTATTCATTTCAAACTGAATAAATTGAAGCACTTCTCTCTCCAAAATCTTACTCTGGAAAGCGTTACGCTTTGAAGAATTTTTGTTTGCTGGTGCAAAACGCTCCACAGAAAGCTCCTGACAGCCAGAGTTTGTGGATTTACACTGTTTCAGGTTTGATAGCACTGGAAATTCAAAGAGGGTGAGTTATTTGCACTAGATGCCCTCTGCAGAGCTAGTTCCTCTGCAAACTGCAAATGGACCTCGCGCTGCCTCCTGCCCTGACACACTGCATCGGCACCTTCTCACCCTGAGGCCAAAACCTGTCAAAATGTTTGAGACTCAAATGGATCTGTAGCTCTGACTTCTTACCTCATTCAATGATTACCTCTCATAAAGGGTCAGGAAAACAGCTCATAAACCATGAACAGTTTTGTGACTTTAAAATGTACACGGTATAAAAGTCTGGGGTTTTACAGGCTTTGTTGCCTTGTACAAGAAAATTACTTCTGTGATGCTCTGCTGTCAGCTAACAGATTCTTCAAAAGAATTTGTTTCTCTCTTTTCAGGACAACAAACTGCTTAGCTACATCTGTGGGGAGGTGAAAGCAACCCTGCTTCACCCCACAGCTCTTTCACAGGGAGTGCCTGCTGGTGTAGGGTTACCCCTGAGTGACAGCAGCAGGGACCAGAATCAGTGAGTTGTTTAGCAAGTGAGCTATGGCAAACCCCAAATCAATCAACAAGCTGGAGAAGCACCTCCTCTCCTCCTTACAGTCAGGGCTTTGAGTAATGTAGCGCGCAACAAGGTTTTCTAGTCCTATATATGGGGTCAACCCAAAAGAGTAATAGCTTCCCTACTGGGAGTCCTACGCTGACCTGGGAGACTTCAATAAAAACTGCCTGTGTGCAAGAAGAAACATCCTCCAGTGGTTAGCACTAGCTGGAGGAGGCCTGGCCAGCAAGTGGGGCATCTGGACCCTATCGCTCTCCTGCAAGGCTGTGCCAGCTTCACCAGAAAGTTGGGCTGATCTCTTCCAGCAAGATTAAGCCTGGCAAAAGGACAAGATCAGGCAGTGATTTCATCATCAGTGAGAGTATGGCTGTGCCCACGGCAGCTAGCAGAGCTTGAAGGCAGAGAACTGGGGGATGCTGCCCCGTGCATCTTTCAAGTTTTCCTTTTACAAGTGTAACAGAGTATGAATATCAAAACGACAAGAATTCGGGTTTGCTGTCTGCCAACACCTTTTGGAACAACCCTTAAACTCTTTTCAAAGGTGAACAATAGCAATGAAATGGAATGTATCCCCCTCCCCAGATAATGTAGCAGACAGCACTGCCAGGAACTCTGGATAAGCAGTAAGAGACCTTGCACGGATGAGGCTTACAAGCAGCCAGGGCTCAAAGCTCCCCTTACACTAGAAACACAGATATCTCTTACACAAGGAGACATAAAGATCTGTCCATCTTCATGTGTCTTTCCCCAACCTTGGCTGGCCTGTGAGCAAGTGGACTGAGCAGCAGATGCACCGCAGGGGACACTTTCCTTGCAGAGTCTGCAAGGCTCTGTCTGGAAATTTAATTTTCCGTGACCCAAAGCAATGTCAGAATCTGTTGTGTGGCAGGTTGTGAACTGGAAGTAGCTAAACCTCTGCTGTAAAACTGGGCTTACATCTACCTGGGCTGTGTCTCTACTAGTAAATAAATAGACCAGGGCTCATGAGGCCAGGTGCCACAACACAGCTTAAATCCATACAGCTAAACTTTATTTTGCACATTGGAGACTGGACTAAAACCATACTGGTGAGATAGCCCGGGTAGTCATGCTGGAGTGGCCAAGCCCAGTGCCAGGCAGCTTGAAATCCTGGTGCTGAGGGACATCCTCTTGTGAACAGGGATGCTGAGGCTGGTCTGGCTGCAGCTGAGACAGCTGAAGCAGTTGCTGTTCAAAGTGTTCATCATCCCTTCATCCTGCCTGCCTCAGCAGCTCTGCCACCATGACTGTGGGCTTTATTCACCCAGGACAGGGCAGCCAAACCTGGTGGAGTTTGAACAGTTTCGGTAGGAGGTTCTTTGAGGACCTGGGTCATTCAGAGAGACAGGAATTAAGGACTGATTTTGTAATCAGCTGTGATGTCTGTAGGAGGTGAAATGACCCAAAGCTGGGGAAGTCTCCCTCTGGCTGATGTGCAGGCAGAGGATGTGTGGTGTGCCCTTCACACTGAGCACAAGACATTCGCTGCTCACATCAATCAGCAGCTCAGTGTGACAAAATGTGAAGGCACTGGGGCTCTGCCTGTACTGAGAGCATCCTACCAGAGGAGACGATAGGGTACCAATGCAGTCTGTAAATCCCTGAGAAGAGCAGAAGAAGAAAGGCTCTGTTATATT
The DNA here is from genome assembly GCA_011057875.1 of Pterocles orientalis. Classification (NCBI taxonomy): domain Eukaryota; kingdom Metazoa; phylum Chordata; class Aves; order Pterocliformes; family Pteroclidae; genus Pterocles; species Pterocles orientalis. The sequence goes on from WKFP01014153.1 coordinate 415,267, forward strand.
GCAGGGCCACTTGCTACAAATCATGGCGTACCTCTATGCCTTTCCCAGTCCAGGACCCACAACTACATGAGCTCCGTGACAACCTCTCCCTGCTGCCAGCCACTCCGATTTTCAGCTGGGCTGCATAGATCAGCCTCACAGTAAATCTCTGGGACTTTAAGAGGTCTGATCCTGTCTTGTTGCTGGGGCCAGGCTGCCCTCTGGATCTGCGGAGTCTGCAGAGCCCCGGCTCCACTGTCAGGCATTGTCTCGCTCTTTGGCGTGAGTTTTATTTATGAGAATTAGCCTGGAGGTTGAGAAATCAGAAACAAACTGGCCAATATCTGTCTGCAAGTAGAGTTGGGCAAAGAGATTATGCAAAGCAGGAGACACTGGAAAATCAAATAAAAAAATACTGTCCAGAAAAGTGGGTTGCATAATAAAATAACAACAACAACAACAAAAAAGACCCCAAACCCCAATCAAAACAGAAAAAAACAAAATGGTCTCTGGATGCAAGCTTTTATGGTCATTTTCTGACCTCTGCTCACCCAGCCCTCAAGCACAAGCGATTAAAGGGAGGCAAGGAGGCTGCTTCAGCCCCTGCGGAAAGAAATTCCTCTCGTGGCGGGAGCGGAGGGGTGGCCGGGGCGAGCCAGGGGGTGGCCGGCGGGGGCCGAGGGGTGGTGGCGGGCGCGGAGGTGCGATCGATGGCCCCCCAGAAGGCTGCGCATTGTGCGCAGCACAGCGAGCCGGCACTTCGGTGCCAGCCAAGAAAACAAATGCCTTCCCGCTGTCTCCTGGAAGTGCTTCCACCGCTCCTGCTGAGCGAGTTCATTTCAAAGCCAGCTGACTTTTTGCCCTTTCTAATCGAGCTCAAAATGTTTCTGCTTTCCAGCTTCCCCCCCCTCGACCCCCGCCCCAACTCGGAGGCATTAATGCTGCAGGTTTGTGAAATGCCAGCGGAGTAGCTGGCAAATCAAAAGGATTAGGAGAGCGATTGGTATCTGAGGGGGCCCGTAGGGTCTTAAGATTCTTCCCCACAGAGGTAGTGAAACGCTATAAACCCGCAAATCTTAAAAGGTATCGGTTAAAGCCAGCAAAATCCCCTTTGGAGTCTGACCCCCTCCAGCTGCGGGGCTGCTGCCATTCACGCCTTTCCCATCCCGGCGTTTTGGTTTGCTGTTTTTTTTCCCTCCTCGGTTTTCTTTTTTTTTTTCCTTCTTTTTTTTTTTTTTTTTTTTTTTTTGGGGGGGGGGGTAGAGTTGGGTGTTTTTTGTGGTTTTGGGGTTTGTTTTTTTTCTCCGTTTTCCAGTCTCCGGGCGCGGGGGCGCGGGCCGGGCCCCGCGGTGGCGGCGGGAGCGCTCCCGGCGCGGCGGCCGCTCCGCCCGGCGCTGCCCCCGGCCCGGCCCTGCAGCTGCCCGCCCGCCCGTCGGGGCCGTGTGTGTGTTTAGGAGGTGCCGTTTCCCACAGCTCTGATCTAATGCAGCTGTAATTCAATCTCCGTGTGACCGACACTCCGCCGGCGCTCTCCCACCCGCCGGCAGGCTCCTCTCTCCCAGGCTGTGTGTGTTACACATTTACACTGTCAATCTGACAGGCTCCCCTCAAACAACCCCTCTGTGCAGATTTACAATGTCAATCAGGCGGGCTTCGGGGGCTGTCTGCGGCAGGAACTCCCGCCGCTCCCTCCCCTCCGCCTCCGCCGCGCCCGCGGTATAGTCACCCTATACCTGCCACTCAGCCCCGGCAAAAGGACTTTTGTTTGATGGCATTTGTGTGCAGCCACAAAGACTAAAGGCAGCTGAAGCAGATAAGGCTGAGAACCTGAAACAGATGTAAAAGACATCAGACCGAGTTTTCTGCGGATCCTCAACTCCTGTAGAGATTTATGACCCCTTTTAACCCCATTTTTAAATAGGTTAAACTGGGTTTATTTTATACCGACGAAATGAGACCAGTGCTTGTATAGAAATTTACCCAGAGGAATGGATCAGCCCCCCGCTTTTGCTCCATTCCGTATCACTAAGTCAACCCCTTCGGCCACTTTGTTGCTCATCGTTTGAACACTTCTCTGTGATCTCATTATAACTCACATCCTCCGAAAGATTGCAAAGCTGCCAGTTGACCTTTAGCCCCTGAAGAGTCCTAATTTTGGGCTGGCAATTTACAGCTCAACAAGCGAGGCAAGGCAGGCAGACAATAGCTGCGGCCGAGGACAGGAGCACGGCACAACAATAAGCTGTCCTTGGAAGTGCTGGGCTGCAATTGTCATCCCAGACACAATCATGGGAGACTTGGTTGGGATCGTTTTCTTTTGGCAGACAGCTTTGAACTCTGCTTTTCCCTTCCTGCTTCTCCGTTAATTATAAATTTCTGCTTCTTCCCAATGACAGATGAATCCGCCAGGGGTGAGAAAAACCAAAGGGACAAATTCTGCTCGGTTAGTGCTCCCGAGCCTCTGCTGATTCGCACCAACTTACTCCAGATTTACACCAAAGGGCCTGAATTGGGAGGAGAATGTAGTTTAGTAGTTTGACCAGTGGTTTGTACAAAAGGCACAAGCCAGTCATCCTTGCAGAAGGTTTGGCAAAGCACCGTGATATTCACTACACATAACAGCAAAGCTTTTCTGCTCACTTACTGCTGCAGAACTGCCCTTCTCCTCCTTTTCCCACAGGCACCAACAGTACCTATTTCTACATGATCCTGGGGGTCATTTCTTGAGGGCTACACCAAATCTGGAGGCTACAGTCAGACTCATTCTGCATGTTGCATCCTTGGGCTGGGACACAGGCTGAGCTGGGGCAGGGCAGTGCTGGTCCCTGGGTTGCATTTTGGGAATCACCAGCCAGCATCTCTGGGCTGAGCCTTCAGCTGGAACCCTCCAGCTCCTGCACTGCCGTATGGAAGTGGTGGCAGCTCTGTAGCCCCCTTACAACTCCAATAGCATTGCTCTTACTTGTGAGGTGACTTAATGAGTTTTTTAAACAAGAGTATCAGAGTTTTGCTGATTTCAGGAGGGAGCTTTTAAAAAAGTGCTTTTCCCCTGTTCTCCTAAAATGGAGGCTCAAAACAAAGCAGACCTAGAAACACTACCGTAATAAGAAGAACCATGTCAATTATTTTGTTTTCATGGGTATTACTGACTCATCACAGTTTTCTAGCATGCTGAGCTTCTGAAGTCAGCTATAAGAGATGAAACATATTTCATTTCTCTCATATAGGGCTTTTTTTTCTGAACCCCCGTGTTTTCTCTGGTTGAGGATGGAGGTAAAAGAAGAAAATTCTCTAACAGTGAAACGAACAGTGTTCAACTTGTGGCTTTGCCTCTGCTCTCCCACGCATGCACCTGTGTCCCCAAGCCTCTAACAACAGCATCAGAGCTAAAAAAAACTTTGCTGTGCTCAAAGGAAAATAAGAAATTTGACCATCCAGCCTGGGAGGGAGAGAGAGAAAACTTCTAACTAGAGGTCATGTCTCAAATCGGTAGTCATAGGGCATGTGCTACTGGAAAGTGCTCCAGAGAAGAAAGAACACACAGATAAAAAATAGAAGTGTCAGAAATAGAGGGCTCTAAATTTTCCTACTTTTGGGGTGGCTATTTTCTGCTGAACTACTGCCCAGCACCTGACCCACACCTGTGCAAATGACTGCAGAGGCCAGTATTCTTCCCCACATTTTGCACATACATGAGAGAGTTCAACTTGCACCGAGGGGGCAGAAAAACCAAGTGTTTGCCACAGCTGCTGGTGCCATGGGCTCCTGTGCATCAGCAGACACCCAGAGCCAGGGAGAGGAGGCTCTGCAGGCGAGCAGCTGCTGGCAGAGAGGCAGCCTCCCTGCTGCAAAGCCCCGTGTCCGGCAGCCGCTGTGGGGCTCAGCCCAAGTTCCAGCCTCCCCTGTCCCCCTCTCGCTGGGGTGGGGGTTTGAAGTTCCTCTGGCTTTGTGCAGAAAACATCCCAGGGCCAAGAGCAAGAGGGCACGAGGAGATCTTCCTGCTTCTTCTGCAGGAGGCCAGATAGAGCTTAGCGTAACTCCCTGCTCCCACCATCTCTGCCTCATTCTCCAAATTAACACCATCACCCTAAATCCACAAGCTGAGCAGAGTGACTTGTTTTTATTTAAAGGCAACATAAAAAGCCTATAAAAAAGGTTAAAAGCCCCATATAATTATCTTATTTTATTTTATTTTTGGTCCCGTGGTATTAATTAAAAAAACATTACCCAGCTTGAGAATTTGATTCCTTCTGCCTGACAGGGGGAAGGAAAGGAATCTCTCTTGAGAAAGGTCTCCAGAGTCCTTAATCACCATTTAGGGGCCCTGCTCTTTGAAGGGCCATAGAGGAACAAAGTGGTTTGGGGATTAGCGAATGGCTTTTATTTCTTCCCTAATGATGAGAAAAGTGCAACCAATGCCTGGAGCAGATGATAAATTGAGTCAGAAAATGTTGCACCAGTGCCCTTTGCTAAGCTAGAGGATCAGTGTCAACAATATAAAAAAAATGCCTCTGTTTGCTCATAAGAAATAATGTTTGAATCATTAAACAGTAGAGATGGTATTGGCCATATTTAACCGCCTTGTACCTGCAGCCCCTTTGCAAACAACCCCTTTGAAGTGACTTCAAAGGGTCTATGCACATAAGGAGAGGCTGCAGTATCAGTCACTTCATTGGCCACTCATGGGACTGTAGAGCAAAGCACAACAGAGCTGAGCTGCCTCTGCCCAACAACCTCATTCAGGGATGGGAGTGAAAAAGAATACCATCAGAAAGCCCCTGAGAAGATTTTGCTCCAAAGAAGTGAAAGAATAAAATACAGTGTGTTCCCACTGACGTTGTCCCCCAAGTCACTTTGAGCTGGGGTTTCCTTCAGCCATGGGGGGAAAAAAAAGTTAATTCTAGGAAAAAAAAACAATTAATTAGAGTCATGGGGCTCTGTAGTAAGTTTCTGAAAGCATCTGTGGTGAGGGTGAGGAATCCAGGATGGAGCCAATGTCCCCAAAAGTCACTGGAGACTCTCCCTGGTTTCAGAGAGTGCCAAGCCAGGCTTGGGTCAAGACTGGTAGGCAGCACGAGTCAGAACGCTCTGCTGGCAAGAAGGGCGCAGATCCGAAGCAGACTTAATAGAAAATAAACAAATCTGCAAACTGGACTGTAATTTTTTCCCTTCGTAAGGCTGAGATACAGCTCCACCTCAGAGCACAGACAGGAATCAACCTACCCAATGATAAGGCAGGATTTGTGGAAGCACCTTTTCTTTTTTCCTTCTTTTTATAGACGATTTTCCCTTCTTTGCACAGACACCATATGAGTCATAGAATTCAGGCTGACTGTGTCCTTTGCATAGGCAAAGATGGCATCGTGGTGCTACAACTTTTTTTTTTTTTTTTAACTTGGAGGAATGACAGGAGTTCCTTGGGTAGATCTGGAGCTCAGATCACCTGCTCTGGAAATTAGCGAGATACTGACAGGAGGTTAATTTTATGTACTCATTTTACGTCTCCCTTCGTTACAGAGGAAGCCTCAAAGATAAGATGTTCAAAAGTGCAGTTTTTTTATGTCTGGAGTTATACATTTCACTGACATACGATGTTCTTCTCCTATTTATTACGGTAATTTAAAAGGGTAAAAAGCACTTTCTGAGGAAAGACACAATATAAATACATTATACCACATATATATTAACACTACATTATTTTATTCTGAAATATAGTCTTAGTAAGTAACTCTCATTAGAGACGAGTAAATGTTCTTCCTGTTTTAAAAATCTAAAATCACCTTTCATTTTTAGAGGATTTCATAAGGAACTTGGGCAGGATGAGGAGTCAGGCAAGAACCTCAGGATTTCTGAGATAATTAGTATTTTTTAATGATGAAACAGCATGAATACAAGTGCCAACAGTTTATCTCCATGGAGACAAATAAATTACCTGCCGATACAGAAAAGCAACCTGGTTAGCACCTTAGATATTTGTAAGGAATGAAAAAAAATTATGATAGAACTGCTCCCCAACTGGCAGTTGACAGACAAAGCAAATACGTTGTAATGGTGAACAAAGACTAGTGACATGCTTTACTGCACGTCACCTGAATATATAAAATAAATGCTGAGCTAGCATTATTATTTTCATTATAATACTTGTCCTGTGCAGGTGACATATATGGATGAAGCGGGAAAATTGCTGAGGAATTTTAAATATAAGGAGCTGGAGAGCTTGTGTTTGCTTCTCTCATATAAAACTAAAAAAAAAAAATGTGGGAGCAAAAGCTTTTTGTTAAGGTTGGAATCAGAAGCAAGAAACAAGTACTTTAACTAAGCCAAGGAAGCATAGAGATTAGGAAAGCATTGTGGTCAAGAAATGTAAGGATGGATGCTATATAGACCTCCAAAGATGCTGAGGAGAGAAATCTGGGAGATGGTTTTTACGTATGCCAAGAATGTAACACTGCCAGCCTTTACCTCTGTGGAAAGGAAAAGTGGAAACATGTATCAGTGGTTCAAAAGGGCTTCTAGAAAAAACAAAAACAGGCTAAAGAAAAGGGTTCAGGCAAATTGCCATGGTTGGAGGTAGAAGAGGGAGGGTGCGAGAAGGAAAGGTTCACAAGGAAAAGCAGTGCCACAGATTATGAAGCCCTTAGGTCACAGGAGGGCAAGGAATGGAGACTTGATTCCCAGGGAACAATTTCATCCTGCTCTCCCCACAAGCCAAAAAAAGGAAACGCTGCCCTTAATCCAGAGCAAACTGGAGGATGTCTGTCTCAGACACAAGGCTGACAGGGCAGCCCAGGAGGCATAGCTAGAGACAGCTTCGTCTTCTGAGCTCATCTTAGGAAAGGGGATCCTTCTGCAAGGTAAGAGTTAACCCTGGAAGCACGTTTGTGATTCTGAAAACTGCAAACACATTGAGAATAGACAGAAAAGCTAAACACACAAAGAGAGAGAGGATCCATAAAGAAAGCTAAATCAATCGTAGTAAAGTGCAGACAGGGGATGAGGGCAATAGGTTCAGCATCGCTAAGTAAAGATGCAAGAGATTAGGATGAGCAATAAGCAGAAGGCCTTCCAACTATAAACAAGCTGGGAAAAAGAGGACTCTGGGAAAGCTGTACAAATAAGCAGAAGTGACTTAAAAAGCTATTTAGAGGAGCAAAAATAAATCTTGAATAGAGTCCTTCCGAGAGTGCTTTACAGCAGCACCGTCATGTGGCATCCGGCATTCAGAGACGGGTACGCTGCCCCCCTGGACACCCCATTGCCGATACTGTCTGACAAGCAAGGCCATATGCTGACGTCCCTGTAGAGCAGGCTGAGGTTGGGATCTCATTTCTGCAGATGCCTGAGGTTGTGTGAGCTCTTAAGGAATAAATACCAGAAACATTTGGCTAAAGAAAGTTGGCACCGGACAGAGGAGCTTCCTGGGCAGTCAGGTTTTGGTTTTGTCTGAATGAAACGCAACTAGTGGAATAGAGAAAAGAGATAAGCCAAACTTACTCTACATTTTAGTAATATTATGAAATGGCTTTCATACTGAGTAGATGAACTCATTAATAGAAGACAAGCCAGGATATGAAGCTTTAATCTGTCAGCTACTGGTGTTTTATAGACAACTTTTCAGCCCTCCCAGTCACGATATCGTATGTATTTACATAAGAAAATGTGAAATAGAAAATCCTGATAATTTTAATCTTCTTATAGCCTGGATTTCTGCAGAGAAAAAAAAAAAGGGTGTGGAGAGAAAGATGCTTTTTCGTTATTTCCTTTTGGGAGAAAATCAGATACCACATGGTCATAAAGCCCTGAATTGAGGGTGATAACAAGTCCCCTTTCCCAAAGAGCTTACAATGTGGACAAGGGGAAAAAAAAAAGTGGTTTTGTGTGTAGAGGGGATAAATGGTCTTTTCATATACAGAGATGTTTTATTTTTGCATGAGTCACAGCGGGTTTGAGTAAGTCCTTCAAAATGCCTCACATTTTGGCTGTGGGCTCAGAAAGCCTCTCTCAGAAGTCAAGTTTCTTAAAGTCACTCAGAGGATGCATACGAGCTAGGGAAACTCAGAGACATTTCCCCTGCCACAGAGCCCATCCCAGGTCACCAGCTGTGGCAGTGCTGGTGACCCTGCAGCCATTGCCACCATGGGAGCTCCAATGTGTGTGCAGCAGCCTGCTTGGATCCCCCCAAAGCAATACGGCTGTCAGACGTGAGCAGGGGCACACGAGTCTGTCTGTGGAGGTGGAGACTAACTGGTGCTAGCAACTAGTTTTGGGGTGTTTGAGTGGTTTGTTTTTTCTTTATGTTGTGTTTTTGTCTAGAAAACATCCCTAGGGATGGTGAGGGTGGCTCCTGTTGGGGAAGTCTTTTGTGCCAGCATTTAAACAGGATCTGTGCAGGATGCTCACACTTAATTCATAGCATTCCACTTTTTCAGAGCCTTTTTCAGTCCTTTTACCTAAGCCTGAAAGCTTTCAATTGTTTCCTCAGCATTTCAAGATTGGAATCAGCTCAGGTCTCTGGGTGGAGATATCCTCTGGGCAATGGTTTTGTTGCCCTGTCCCCCTGCCAGCGGTCGCCTTTGCTAGAACACCCGGCTGGCCTTCCCTGAGCCGCACCAGTGCCACTACAGCCGTCAGGGTGTGTGTGGACAATTCCAGTCTGAAGGTTTCTGGGGCATGAAAGAAAACAGAAGTGATGTCTTTGTAGTCCTCTTGGCTGACTTTTCACTGGCCAAAAAGTACTTCCCCATCCATCTCCCTTGGAGAAGTGGGGGAGAGATGTGGGAAAAGCCTCCAGGAGCATGGATATCTGCCACAGCTCTTGTTACACGGTTTCTGGATCACTTTACGTGTTTCACTTTTATCTCTAGGAGCCGTGCTTGAGACATGGAGAAGTCCCCACAGAAAACCTGCTCTGAGTGGCTTTCCTTCTGCAATCAGAGTTGCTCTGAATTATTCTGGGGAGGAGGGAGGGGGATTTTCGAGCAGAAGCTTTGGAGACAGCACTTTGGATAATGAAAATAATTCCCTCACCCACTGTAAGAGTTTTGCATCTCCCCTTTGGCCTCTTCCAAGGCTGAATAAGTGTAATTGAAACTTCTGTTTACTGCAAGCAAGGCCTAATGTTGAAGCAAGGCTATCTCTGAGGATTTTATTAAACTACATATAAAAAAGAAATGATACAGTCAGTATCGTAGCCCTGCATTGCCTGTTTGACGTTAAAACCATCTTTGTCCCATCTCTTCACCTTCCAGCACACTTTGAATATGTCTAATGAGAGATTTCCACCATGGAAATGGTTGGGAGAGGCTGTCCTGTTGCTCAGACACCTTTCTCTCACTGCAGCCACCAGCCTATGGCTTGATTTGTTCCTGACATCTTGGTGCCACTGTCTACCACATGTTCACATCCATTAATGAGCCTCTTTCTTATTCTGAATGTTACTTGTCACATGAGGAAGGTGAATCTATTATAAAGTGAGTCAAGACCTAACAGAAAAAGCCACAGAGATTCCTTTATCAGGCAATGGCCAGAGGATGCAGCCAACAAAAGACAGTCTTCAGCAATTACAATGAAAAATCATAGCCAAGGCACCAGTCAGATCTGAATTTGTCTCACTTCATTACTCTGCAGTCATGACATCACCTAATTTAACTAAGTCCATCGTCACCCTGCCATTAGGCACTGGCGAGGAGCTACAGGTACCCTGCAGGGCTCAGCGCAGCCAGGAGGTAAACCTCCCAGGGTGCATTTTTGCTCCATTCAACCAATTTGCTGTCAAGACAACACGCTTGTAACACACTGAAAACCCCTTCAACCTGCATGCCCTAAGAGGACAGTTCCTGAGTTTATAAAGACATGGCATGGCCCAATCCTGCCAGCATTTAACTGCCAGCACCATCTGTAATAGGTACTGCAGTCACCATTCCCACCCGTCAGTCTAATCCCAAAACAAAGGTCCAACCTGAGGAAGCAAATTGCAGTTCAAACTGGGGGGGTCTTGTGGCTGTGGTCAATAAGGAACGCTGCCCAATTTGCCTCTCTTGGTGAAGAAATTGCTCGGCCTCCAGACCTGTTAGCAGGGTCAGGTAAGTCTCTAATTTATTTCAGAGAATAAGAACATCTAATGCAATTTGGAGAACAGGTTTGACAGAAATATGAGAAGAGAAAAAACAGAAGTGAGAGCAGGACATCATCAAGTTTTAGGAATAAGCCCAGCATGCCTTGGGCAGGTGATGGATCCTCAACAGCACTGCTAGTTTCTGACCCGACTCCCTCACATGCTTTTTTCACAAAGGTGCATGAAAATCTCTGTGCAAGCCATGACCTCAGGCCACAAATGATGTTCCTTCTGTCTTGGGCCCTTGTCACAGTCCTGCAAAAGGACTTGCCCATTCTTGGACTGTGTTCTGCTTGTCTCACCATGCCACAGATGAGGCAGGCTAGGCTGGGCTCAAAGCGGCATGGTCAGACACATTTTTTTTATTCCTAGGAAACATACCTTCTGATTTGAGTCCATCCTTACATCTTCTTTGATTTTTTCCCCTGTTAAAGAAAGCTTTGAAACATATCTTGATTCAGATGGACCAGCTCCACTGTAGAAATTTAGTAGTTTGGACTCCTCTCGGTTGGTATCTCTAGAAACTGTAGCCCCTGTTTTTTATTTCAAGAATAACCCTGACATGAAACCAAAATGCTGGGTTTCCTAGAAATAGGACAGTCACTGTACCTCTTATTTAAGCCCAATGACCAGAGCCAGATTTCCCTCCATGAAGACCCACAGATACCTGTCATCCTTTACAAAGAAAGCATCAGATTACTTTTCTTCCGGGAACAATGTGTACTTCCCACATGCACGTATATATCTGCTCCAGTCTGCAGGTCAGCTGTGAGAGCAAGGGAGGGAAGGAAGGAAGAGCCAGGAGAGACCGTGGAAAGCAGAGCCAGTCTGAGAGGATTCTTGCCCCTGTCCCACCCCAGCCCAGCATCACCTTATCTGACACTAACATCACATCTTTCTTATCTGCCTTAGCAGCAATACCTCACTCTCCACCCTTAAACACCCTGTTTGAATTAGGGGAGAGATCGTCAGCCAAAGCTGGATCTTGGGGTAAGAAGCAGTGGGTGGACTTTAGCTCCTGCTGGGCTGTTGTAGTCCATGGTAGTGGTGGTTACAGCGATGGTGGCTGTGGAGTGGGGTCACCTGGATCCGGGATGGAATTCCAGATGCCCTGGTGGGAAGAGCAGGGCTGGTGCAAACGTCGAAGCTGAAGCCAAGGGTGGCAAGAAATGGTGAAGCAACCAGCAAAGCCTCTGAGAGAGCTAGTCTCACCAGTCATCGTTGAGAGACAGCAGTGGGAGTTATTTTGGTGTCTGTAGAGGGGAAAAGAGAAAAGCAGTTAGATGAGAGGAGGATCAGACACAATGAGGAATGGGAAGGAGAAAGGGACTCAGGCTGAGCCCAGGTGACCGCTGGATTTTTATGTTCTTTCTCCCAACTCCTGGGCACAGCCTAGAGAAATCCTTCTCCAGACTCTGCAAGTTGACATACCAATGAATCTCTTTTTCACCTATATATTGACACATACCATTGGAAAGAAGTTCAGAAAGATCTATTTAAACTTCGTGTAAACCACAGTCGTATTTCCTACAAACCTCCTACAAAGCTTTTCAAACATAACCTAATCTCTCCTGAGATTTTTTTTTAATGTCTTGTGATAGTTGTTGTTTCTCCGAAAGTCCCAGCTCACAAATCTAAATTATTACGTGAGAATCTTAGCTTTCATTAAAAAGTAGATTTCTTCTCAAGGCTATGAAAGAAAGCTCAAAACTGTGAATCAAGCAAATAATACTGGCTTAGAAAACAGAAGACAAATAAAAAGAAGCCTGCAGTAACTGCCATGCCCACAGTTTGTTCAACACAGCTCCTGGTCCAGGGTGGGTGGGGCAGTCTCTGCAGGGACGTGACTCCATTCTCGGGTGAACTGCCCTGTGGCATCAAGCACTGCAAAATAAAGGTGTATCGACTTGTGTTTGGTAGTTGTTGGATGACTGGACACCTTCATTATGTTTTATTTTGGGGTGCATAGGGGGAGAAAGAGATTTACTAATATAGGCACACACACAGGCAGGTACCCACATCAAATGTAAGGTTTGCTGGTGTAGGCACAGTCATCATTTCAGTTACACCCAGACAAATTCGTCAGCCTCACAAGAGTCCCACTACAGACTTTGTTCAGTTATAATGAGGCTATAAAAGTAAGATCAGAAGATCCTTAGTTTTCTGATCACAATATTGGGAATAAATGTTACTCAGCAAAAAAATGACAAGTGCTTACATGTTGCCTCCTGACTTTTCTAACAACTAAACACCTCCAAGTACAAAAAAGGAGACAGAAAGAAACAATTTAATCCTCATCCTAATGTGGAAACACATTCAAAAGGAGCAGGAAGAACAGGACTTGGATCTTTAGCTTGGCATCTCTGTCGGATTTTTATGTACACATTTCATTTCAGTGCATGTTTAAATTGTTGTATTTTATTTTTGAGAACATAAATATTTTATTTTCAGTACAGAAAGAGCTGGTTGTTCCCAGCCACGAGTGCTTTGGTGATTCCTTTCTGCCAGTGAAGGACAGTGTTTTTCAGAGCAAGTACATCACTGACTTTAGTGCCCAGAGGCAGCAAAATGCAGAGGTAGGTGCGGCAGTTCTGCATTGATACAATTTTATTCGGGACCAAAGTGAACTGCTATAGAAAAGGAGCAGGAAAAAAAATTTCAAACTACTCAAAAAGGCAAAATGTTTTGTGGCCTTTGAAATGACTCTGCAGAAATCCAACCAGTGTTAGTAAGCTTTGCATCAAGGGGCTTTTTTCGAAGGTTCGTTTGGAGGGGAAAGTATGGTTTAAACGCTTTTAAAAGCTCAGCTCACATGTGTGCACACTCTGCTCACCAAAATATATTCTGAGCCTTTCCTCTTAACACTTCTTATTTTCTAACTAAGACAATTGAATGACTCAGTGAACATGGCTGGCATTAAAATCTCGGGGGAAGGAAAAGCAGAGGTAGCAAGCTCTAAATCCTCTGCCAAATCCCCTTTTCATAATTTATAGTCTGTCACCAGTTTATCACTGAGAACTGTCCCTCTTTTTCTCATTCTCCAGGCTCTTTTCCCAGCGGACAGTTCATGCCAGCTGTCTCGGCAGCAGGAACGTCCTTTTTTTCCCAAGCCTCGACCTGTGGGAAAATCTTCATTGGCCAGTAATTGATTCCACCCTGCCAGCTCCATTACTTTAGTCTACAGTCAAACTGCCAGCAAGCTGGAGACAGGCAGCCGCAGCCCTCCCCTGCTCCCACTATTGAAGCCCGCTCCTACCCGGGCCCTTTCCTACCGGGGCTCTGAGCTGATGTGTCAGCCCGCCCTGCAATTAGCACTAATCTGAAAATTGGCCTTTGCTAGCAAAGCCAAGCACCTGACAGCTAATTGTTGATGTCAGATTGATGTGCATTTAATATGGAAAGGTTATTTATCAAAGGGTACTTTTTTTTTGTTGGTCTTGGTTTGTCTCTGGATTGCCACAGGCGCTTACAGCCCACAAACCAATAAAGATCTTATACTTCATTTAACTTAAGGAGCCTTCTAAATACCCTTTACAAACTCTCAGTGTAGGGCAGTGCAGTACTCATCTATTTATATTGTTTATAAAGAAACTGCTGCCAACCAAGCAGTTATTGTTTTTAGTCTCTTTTTTTGGAATCAAAATATTGGGGGGTGAAAAAAGGTTGATAACAGAATAGCAACTGCCAGACGGCCCTGGGATTAAAAATGAATTAAGTTTTGACTCATCTCCAGAGTCTTGCCAGCCTTTCTTTACACCAGGCTACTTCAGTGTTTACACTATTACCTACACTTTCCCTGGCTGCGTGTATCACAGGAAACACACAGGGAAAAAATATTGGTCCTCTTGGTTTTAACACAGGTTTTGCTACTCGTTACAATAGAGCGGGGACTTCCCTGGTGGCTTTGCAGAGGCAAAAGGACACGCTCTGTCAGACCCTGACCCTGCCATCAGGCAGCAGAAGGCAAAGCCTCGTGCGCACAGCAACACCTGCGTGCTGCGATGAAGGTGGCTGACATCTATCTACTGTAAAGTGGGGTCTCTTGCTGACGAAGGCCACAGCAAAATATTTTCCAAGAGCTCAGGGCAATCACTAGACTGAAAACACGCTGCACCATGAGCATTACCATTGGGAGCATCTGCCTGATGCTGCACAGGTTAGCATCTAGCACGCCCCTAAATAGCTCAAAAAGCAAACCCACCAGGTATTTAAACAGAATCACCTTTGTTTGGATTGGACATACACACTTCAAGTCATGCTAAAGTCCTGCTAAAAAAGCAGCAAGGTTTTGCAGTTGCTCAGAGGAAATTAATATATTCTACGGAGCCTAAGCGGTCAGCAAAGATACCAGTGGCACACATAAAACTCTGGCACACAAGCTACTGCAAGAAAAAATCTGATGGTTTTAAATGAAGGAAGAGAGAAGACAGTCTCCAGCATCAAAAGCATGTATGAAAAGTGGTAAAATAGATAGGACACAAACACAACAACTGTTTGATACAAATCCTATTCCGACAGGGAAACGAAAAGTACCAGTGTGAGTTTCCACAGGCGGAGGAAAACATTTTCTATGTGTATTGAATGCATCTCCTTTTTGAATGAAGATGGTCAAATATTTCACAGTGTCTCTGTTCGCTAAATACTGTGTTTTCAAATATAAAAGTATGCAATTTGTATTCTTCCGCTAACTTCAAACAGCAAAAATTTAAGCAGAAAATATCTAATGGTGCAGGATCTAGAGAAGGACTTTAACACAAAAAAACTTTTCAAAAGAAAATATTGATGAATTCACATCTCACCATTCATTAAGCTTTGCCTGGATAACAACATCTGTGCATTACTTTAAATACTAAATTTTATCCCCTGCAGTGAGATTAATAAATTTGACAAATTAAAAGTTTTGAGGTGAATGAAAAACACAGTAGAATTTACTCAGAGGAGTGAATGGAGTGATGTGAGCAGATGAAGTGGAGGTACCCAACTCACTGGGGCTGGATGTAGGGGTGGGGAGGAGCTGCTCTCAGCACCCAACATCCAGCAGAGCTGATGGCAAAGTCCTGCACATCCCAATGGTCCCCAGATAGATGGCCAATAGACAAAACTCATCACCAAAAGGGCTGCTGCTTTGCCAGGCTTGCTGCGCTCCGCTGAGACCAGAAATCACATCACTTGCTCTGATGGGTCCTGGGCACACCAGTCCTCTTGCACAGAAACTCCAGGGCACTGTGGACTCAGGGAGAACAGCCCCTGCCCAGGGCTGTACGTGCCAGCCACGGAGCTGCGTGTGAGGCGATGGGCCACTAGCAAAGGTTCGGCACATCCTGCATGCACCCACCACAGCGCATCCCCCCCCTGGGTGAGCACCAACCCCGGATGCAAAACTTTCCCTGGCACCCCTGCAAGCAGCATTTAAACTAAGCAAATGCTTCATTTTAAATATGTGTTTAAACCCTTCTGGGTTGGTCCTTGGCTGGGATTTAAAGATGTGCTGGAAAATTTTGGCAGGGTTGGTTTCCACTTGGCCGGCAAGGAGATATTGAAAGCTACATGACTGCATCCACACTGGAGTTTTGAAATGTGTTAATTAAGACATTCTGTTACCAGCCCTTTCCTTCCTACGCAAGACAAAACCCACCGGGTGATAAATGTGTCTGAAATGATTTGTGTATTTTAATGCTTTCCTGAATATGGATCAATTTTAACACTTTTTATGATGCTTGTATCCTAGCCAAGACAAAGCTGACGACTCCAGTCTGATTCAAGTACACGTTTAATGCACTCCACTGAATAGGTCTTAAAAGAGGAGAGAGTTCAAGAAGTCATCTCGCTTACTCCCCTGTGCAGGGCAGGAGAGCAGCCAGGTAGATGTTTGTCTGAGCTGTCCTTAAAGATTTCCAGTAACAAAAGCTGCACAAATTCCCTCGGGCAATTTATCCTACTCCTTCAGTTTCCTTACTGACAGAAATTATTTTTTGAAGTCTAATGCAATGTTCCCTTACTGTAATTTAAACCATCACTTTTCTTTCCTGTGGTCCCTGCAGCTGACGTGTATGTAGTTGAAACCCTCCGTATTTTCACTAGTCCGAACAACGCTGATTTTTCAATGTTTCTTCAGAAACATATCCCAGGCCCTGGATCACTGTTTTCTTCTGCATTCTCAACAACTGACCCACCTTCTTTTTGCTGTACTGAAACTAAAGCTGGAACTGGTGCCCCAGGGGAGGCCACATAAGAGCGAGCAGAGTGGAAGGATGAGGTAGTAGGTCCTACCAAGCTATTCTCCTATTACCTGTCCCCATAGGACATTTGCCTTCCCTGCCACAATGTGACAGAGCTGAATTGTTGCCCTCCACAATGCCATTTTTGCAGAACTCTTTCCTCTCCTATAGCTGCACTTCATCGCTTCACAAGTTAGGAGAGCCACTGGGCCCAGATGGTAACCCCACCGCCCCTCTGTGGCACTGAGGTTTTGGGCAGGATTCCTTCAAACCTGCTACTCCCAAGGGGCAGCCTCTTCTCACCAGACATCTCTCCACACATCACTTCACATCATGGACACCTCCCTCTCCCCTGCAAAAATGAAATTCCCACCCAGGCCAACCACCTCTTCAGAAGTCCCCCTGGTGCCCTCCAGACCCCACATCACTCTCCCTCCTGGCAGGGCAGGATGGAGCTGACACGAAGGTGATGCACGTGTGGTGTGACAGACCCACTAAAATGTCCTGCGTGTGGACAAGGATCCCTGGCTCCACAGAGGGGCTCTTTGGGAAGGGCTAGTTTTGTGAGGGCGTTGATCCTTCCATTGCTGCCAGGGCAGAAGCATTGTCTTGGAGAACATCTTCCTTCTGCAGAGCTGAGGACAACCAGCAGACTTGAGAACCGAGGTGCACGTGCAAAGGAGAGATGCCGGAGTTACTCCATTCCCCTCACCTTTGAAGACAAGGAAGCTGAGAGTCCTGCTGTCTGCTCTCCCACTGCTCTGTTGGCAAACGCAGGCACGTCTGGGGTGACTGCAGGTGGATTTCTTTCTAATTCCTCCATGGCAAGCCCCAAAAGATGGCTCCGGTGATAGACTGTCCTAGTATCATTCTTGCCTACAATTTACATAATGTAAATGTTATTTAGATGCCCATCAGCATAGATCCTGGTACTGCATACAACAGCTGCTCGTTCAGCAAGAGTTTCAGAGAAAAAAAGGGAGGAAAATTTTTGTTACATAAACTTTTCTCTTAGTTTAGGTAAGTATTAATATCACAAGATAATACATATTCCTGTAATCTGGAACATGGGTTTACTTCATAGGATGTAAAAGCCTCTTTCTATCAGATTGGAACACATGCGTGTCTTGGTTAGCTTGTATCTTGAGTCACTTAAAAAGGACGGAAAAAAAATGCAACCATTTCATCAGCTAAAATGAGGAAAAGATCTCAGCCTGTCCAACCAAAACAATGACCTGATGCAGGAGTCAAGTCTGTCAGGTAATGCTCAAGGGAACATTTTAAATAAGGAAAAAAGAGTGGAAGTGGGGAAAAAAAATAATCATCATTGTATTCTTATTCAGTAATGTTCCTCCACTAGCATTAACAGCTTATCTTGCCATCGAAACACTTCTAGATAACAGACTGGGTTTCATGTTGAGTACAGGCTGTACCAAGCCACTAAAACCCTTCTATTGTTAAAGATTATGTAAAATGGTCAATCAAACTGTCACTTCTTCCTGCCCATCCCCCAGGCTGTTATGTTGCACAGTTCCCTATAAAAGCCGAGCACGAAGAGGGAAGGCTGGGAACAAAGCGCCGAGATGTAGAAAATGGCACACTGCAGAGCCAGCAGGCCTATGGGACATCACCAAGGAGACATGTTTCAGAGTGTTGTACCACAAGGTCACCTGAGCAAAGAGAGAAAAATATCCAATTAAACTTGCTCCGTGAATTTACCCTTGTAAAAATATTTGTGTTTAGCAGCCTGTGCACCCGCAGCGCTGCTGAGGACCTTTCCATGCCTCGGCTGCTACAACAGGTCCCAGCACAACACAGATGCTGAATATGAAGCTGGAACAGGCTCAGGAGAAGTACACTACTCTAGCATGTCAAGTGAGATTTCTAGATATCTACGCCATGTTCATCATTCAGAAATAACCTATGTCAGATCAAAACAATGAAAAATAATGAAATTTGATAACTGAATTTGGAAAGTTGTCGGTGGGTTTTTTTGTTGGTTTGGTTTCGGGTTTTTTTCCCCTCTCAAGTAGGTTTTCATACCTATTTCAGTGCAATTTTGAAGGTGCTTTCTGAGGAGACATTAACTGGTACAAAATGCCAGCTGCAGTCTGGAGCTCCAGGCCAGCGTTTATGTGTGACGGGAAACAGCTCCTCTGAGCCAGTGCAATGCCAGAGGCATCAGGAGCAGCAGGGCTTTGGGGACAAACTCCTTCCCTGCATGAGGGCAAAAGTAATCAACTCATCCATGGAAACACCTGCAGACCTCAGAGTAGCTTTGTCTGAAGGAAGATTGCTCAGAAAAGGTGTGTGTGCCAGGCTTCAGAGAGGTGGGAGGTCTAGATAAAGAGGGCATGTTAGTATGTTATGACGTCTTTTTTTTTTTTCCTTCTTTTTTTTAGGCAGATACTCATTCTCCTTCAGAGACCAGCTCAAGCAAAGTGAATTTACAGGCAGTCACTGCTCATAGGCTAAACGCAGGTAGGCATCGATAAATGCCTTGGAAGATACAGCGCTCTTGAAGCCCATCCAGAGGAATGGTGGGGTGAGGTGAATGTCGTGGATTAAGCTCAGTTTTAGCCAACTGTAGCTTGCTGGCACAGTACATAGGATGTGGCCCAGACACCTCATCCAAGAGCTGATCCCCTTTTCGGGTTGGATGACTGAGAGGAGAACAGCTGTAGTGGGTCAGACCAGCATTGTCCAGCTTCTAACCGTTGGCAGATTTGCCTCAGCCAGAAGCAGCTTCTGTGCATTTAGCAACGCTTGACAGCTTTCCCCTCCTTTGATTTGCAGAGTTTTCCCTTCAATTCATGCAGAATTTCAGCCTCCTCAGCATCATGCAGTAAGGAGGTAACTATGCATCATCTGGAGAAGGTTTTTTCTTCTGTTTGCTCTGAACTTGCCTCTTGCTGGCTTCATTGGACACCCCTGTTCCTTGCACTGGAAGAACAATCAATCCCTACCATAGAACCATGTTACAGACCTCTACCACATCTGCCCTCAGTCATCTCTTTTTCTCATTACCAGGATGCAAACCTGTGGCATCTCACCATTAATTCTTACATTCCTGGGAAAACTGAGGAGGCAGGAGAGCTGCACACATTTGTGCAGGGTTGAAGTAAGCCTTTGTTAAGTATTTGCTTAATATACAAATACCTTTCACATTTCAAGATAGACAAATCAAGTCCGTGTTCTAATTAAGGAAGGGATCAGATGATGCATCTTCCCCCAGCAGAGATTTGCCAAAATTTTTGCCTGGATTCAGCTGTGTATTCTAAGCACGTGGATTGACAAGGAGGGGACATGGGTAACAGAGGGCTTGCGTTATTTGTGATTTGTGCTAGAGAGGAACAAGAGAGATAATTCCCCCCTTTCTCAAATGTCCAAGGGCTGGTCAAGTTTAAATACAGTTTGTATCGACAAGAACAGCAAACCACCAGCACGTCTCATTTTCATCTGATATACATGGGGGTCTGACAGGATAGATTTAAAGGAAACCTGTGTATCATTGCACCAGGATACATGACCCCTTCTATACAGCATGCGCGCACACACAAGCATAGCTATATCACATGCTGGCTTACTTGCCAGAGTAACTTCGGAGAAGTTTAGCAAACATACCTGAAATAGCTCACATACTTAGAGATGCCAAACAGGCTCATTACACCATTTCCAGAGGGGCTTTTTCCCCAGCTCTCTGCATCCCCCAGCCATTCAAACGACAGTTGTTCATGTGGGCTTGCACTCTCATGCAGTCATCAATTAGAAGGCGATGACTTGAAAAGCTACCATTTGTCATTGCAAGCCAAAACGAGCAGCCCTGCTCCTTCACACCCAGCTCTGACGAGGAGCTTCCCTGGGCCTGGGCTTGCTCCAGGGCTGTGTGTGCTCTGGCCCCACTGTTCAGTCCCTCTGCGGCCTCCTCATCCCCCTCCTTTTCCTCCTCCTTCATTGCCTGTCCCCTACACCCACTGCTGTACATTCTCACAGACTTTTGCAGGGAGAAAAGCCATCTCTCCTCTTCTCTGCCTCTCTGCCTTGCTCCAACCATGTCTGCTGGCAATCTACCCTCCCAGGCACTCACGACGGCTGCGATAGCTGAGCAGCAGCTACAAAGACCCCAATGCAACCTAACTGCTGTGTTTTAGGAGCTTGATCATGCTCATCCCCTCATTGCAAAAGCACCCAAAACTGAGAGCTAGTGTGTTCACAGAGTTGATTGATAAACAAAGCAGACTAAGGACCAAATCTGCTCTACAGAAGCATCTGAAGGGTTTCTGGAGCAGAGAGGGTACCTGAGCAAGGCAGAGAGGGTGTCTGAGTGATCATATGGGATGACAGACTGGAAATGGCAAAGAAGAAGGAAAATAGAAGTTGGGCTGTCACAAAGAAGTTTCTTGGTGAAGAAATATAAGAGACAGGGAGTGAATGCTCCTTTGCTTTAGTCGTTAAAAACTGGACTGACAGGCGTGCTGGATGCCGCACTGCAGAGAGGTGAGGATGCCCTGGAGGACGGTCCCCTGTGAGCCAGGCAAGGCTGGTGGCCCTGATCCCCCACAGTGGGACTTGTGATGGGGAACCTCTTCTCCTGCAAGCACACAGTGTCTGCCTCTGGGGCAGCCCTCACAAAACCCTCAGGCATCAATTAGGCCCCGAAGCAACAATATTCCCTGGAGCAGGGGCTTCTGTGCTGCCTGGGGGACACAGTGTACGGGAGTCACTGAGCTTGGCCTCACAGTTCCATTGAATAAAAATTAAAAAAGAGAAAGAAAGAAAGAAAGAAAGAAAGAAAGAAAGAAAGAAAGAAAAAAAGAAAGGAAGAAAGAAAGGAAGAAAGGAAGAAAGAAAGAAGGCCTAGCTCCACTGCAGGGGAGAATGAGGAGGGGGATGGTCTCCCCGGTAGCTGCCTAATCGCTCACAGGGTGACGGCCCTGCTCCTGTCAGCACAAACTAGCAATTACGATTAATGGGCTGTGGCAATCGGATCCTGGCTCTAACAGAGACGGCAGGTCCCACCATTTGCATGCAGTAAATTATTCAGGCTGTCAGCTGTTCAGATGCGAATCGGTAATGTTGCGGTTAAACGCTGGCCACATGGCTAATTTGAGGTGTGCCTGCCAGCCCCCGCACCCAGGAGCATTGACCCAGTGCTGGGGCAGGCGGCACAGCTGTGCCACCGGCATGGCCCCGCGAGCCCCCGCCACCCTGGCCAGGCCCCGGCTGTCCCAGCACATGCACGGCTAATGACATGTCCTTCTGGGAGCAAAGAGCACCAGGAACAGCCCCCACAGCCAAAGTGTCTCATTAAGTTGATGTTTCAAGGGACTGTGGGCTGGAGAAGACAGGGAGAGTTGGGTGCCAGCTCTGGTGACTAAACCCACCCATGCCTGCAGCCACGGCCAAGTGCTTTGCAGGAATTGAATTGTGGTGGGTCGACCCTGGTGCCCACCAAAGCTGGTCTATCACTGCCTTCTTCAGCTGGTCAGGGGAGAGAAAATATAACGAAAGGCTCGTAGGTTGAGACAAGGACAGGGAGAGATCACTCAGCAATTACCGTCACAGTCAAAACAGACTCGACTTGTGGAAATTAATTTAATTTATTGCCAATCAAATCAGAGTAGGGTAATGAAAAATGCAACCAAATCTTAAAACACTTTCCCCCACTCCTCCCTTCTTCCTGGGTTGAACTTCACTCCCAGTTTCTCTACCTCCTTCCCCCCAGCAACACAGGGAGACAGGGAATGGGGATTGGGGATTGCGGACAGTTCATCACACGTCACCTCTGCCGCTCCTTCCTCCTCACATTCTTTCCATGCTCCAGTGTGAGGTCCCTTCCCATGGAAGACAGGCTTCCACAAACTTCTCCAGCAAGGGTCCTTCCCGCAGGCTGCAGTTCTTCACAAACTGCTCCAGTGTGGATCCCCCATGGGGCCACAAGTCCTGCCAGCAAACCTGCTCCAGCCTGGGCTCCTCTCTCCATGGGGCCACAGGTCCTGCCAGGATCCTGTTCCAGCAGGTCACAGCCTCCTTCGGGGCACATCCATCTGCTCTGGTGGGGGGCCCTCCCTGGGCTGCAGGTGTGTCACTGCTCCCCCGTTACCTCCATGGCTGCAGGGGCCCAGCTGCCCCACCATGAGCTACACCATGGGCTGCAGGGGAATCTCTACTCCGGTGCCTGGAGCACCTACCAAAACTTTGCCACACAAGCCCAATACACAAATGCATGTCCGGACTCAAAATTGGAGTATCCCTATACCAAAAATTAAGCATCCTGTAACAAACTCAGGGTTTGTCAGCTAAACCTGGTCTTTAACCAGCCACAGGTAGCACTCCAGGACCTCCATTCAGGTGAGCATGCAGCGAGGACCTGTCAGGAGCCTCCCCAGACTGCTCTGGCTGAACTGGATGTGCACTGCCAACTTCCCATTCTGCCTATCCAGATGCAAGAGATGTGTTTTAATGTACCCATTCTCACAGAAAAATAATTCTTTCAGACTAACCCTTCAGGGTTGAAAGGCTGTGAACTCTCCTAAGCTCAACTGTGGCTTTTCAGGAGCAGAGCAGAAAGAATAGCAAATGTGAGGCTGAAGAGAGACAATAATTTGTAAAGTAATGAGAATAAAATGGCACAGGCAGTTGTCTATCTGCACATCCATACAGTTCTTCGTCCCTCTTTTCCCGCAAAGAGAAGGGACAGCGAGGGATCTGACCCAAGCACAAACCATCTCTTCACTGGCACTTCAGTGTGGACAACTGCAGCAAAGTCCCATCTCTTATGTTCAAATCAGACTTGCTTCATGCAGGAGTCTGCCTGCATTCATTGGTAAGCAGCCTGAGGGGGAATATATTTCATTTCAGAAGCTTGAAATCTTTCAGAGTTGTCCCATATGGCTCAGTACCCCAGAAGCGGCTGTACCCTTGCTAAGCATCGTCCCCCAGCAGTCCTGGCAGCTTTCTTGGGAGTACTTGGCTTTTTTAAACACACAGGTCTTTCTTTTAGTAGAAAGGAAACATTTGATTAAGAAATATAAAAAGTGACAGGCATTCTTCTAAGAAAAATAAATTTAAAAAACCCCAGATCAATCCTGAGACTTTTAGAGTTTGAAATTAAAAAGGAAGAGAAATAAGAGGAGAATGGCTGATAGTAATAGCGAAGCACAGCAGAATAAATTCATAGGAAAGTCAAGATAATGAATAGCAAATGTAAGTTTAAGGGCATGAGATCACTTTGCTAAACAAGTACCTATCTCTGAACACACGGGCAGATCAAGGTGCCCATGTCAGCCCAATCTCTTCAGCACTGAGCTTGCACCTGTCTGAAAATGTCTGGGCATATCCCATTCAGTCTGTCTGTATTTAAGACAAGTAATTAAGAGAGTGTGATTGTCAGAAGGTCAAACTATTTCAGATCTACAAAGACTTAAATCCATTCAAGTGTTCAAATGTATGCATCAAATAGTCCCATCGCAACCAAAGGGCCATGTAGCAGCGTGGAAATTTAGGCAGCCGTATGGGTTTTCGCATATCAGAGCCACATTTTTATCCTCACTGAAGCCCAAAGCACTTATGCATATATACACTAGCAGTAAAACAACAGAGCGATCCTTTATGACAGTATGACCATAATCTAACTTGACAAATGCAATTGTCAGCATCCCTTAAAGTAAATTATAACTACACCCCCTTGGCTAAATCCTGAGCCCTCTCAAACAATAAAACAAATGGCTCTCTCCCAAGAGTTGTGTCCTCTGCATTGTATTTTCTGACATGCTTTCCCACCATCAACCTTTCATTCTGTTGAACTGATTTCCATTGTAAGCGGCGGAAGGCAGGGAGGATAGCTCCCGTAAACTTCATGCTGGTGAAATGCAGGCCAGCCTGGAGGAAAGAGGGGGCACGTCCCATGTCAAGGAGCTCGAATAGAGTAATATGTACGTACAACTGGGCTTTTCTATAAATAGTGGGTGATGGGAGCTGGGGTTAATGACTGGGAAAAGCGCCTCCCCAGCTGCTCATGGGGAGATGAGGGGTGCCGCTGTGGTTTGCATCAATGGAACATCACAGTGTATAGTTGCAGCTCTTCCAGTCTGATGCCCTCACTGCCACTAGCAAACAAGGCACCCAAAATAAGGGCGGAGACATTGCAACTGGCCCTTTTACAGGAGGGACTCAGCTGAGCTCTGGATCTTACCACGATGTTGAAGGGACACCCAGCGAGGCGGTGTCAGAGGCACTGCTGTGGCAGGGCCAGCAGCACGCTTTCATCGTTCTATGTAAATGGAAAAAATATGCCTTTTTCATCCTGTTTTCTCCACCCAGTATCCACGCACATTTGTACTCCACAGGGACACTATACACCTGTCCGGGTTGCACAAGGGACCATGCTCTTGCTCCACCCAGTTTTGTGCACCTCAGATTCAACCCAGCTCCAGGAAGACCTCCTGCCCTTTCAGAACTACTTAATAAACGTGGAATAGTAAAGGCACTTCTTTCTCATGAAGACAGGACCCCTTTCTCTCTGCATTGCATCTGGGCCTGGCTTTGCCCTCCAGCAGGAGTGAAATGGCCATGATGCTCTCAGGGACACACAGATGCTTATCTCAGGGAGACTTTCCATAGTGCAACACTATACGCCTGCAGGGAGAGTGGATAAAGCCCAAGATGAGCAGGAGTTTTGTTTGGTTTGTTTTCACGTTGCTCTCCGCATTTTCTTTACCCTAACATTTTGGGTTTCACCTGTGAAAATCCAACCTTTGCTTCCCTTCTGATTTGTGGGTCAGTCACGATGGTATTGATGTTAGTATAACTCACAGAAGATTTAATCCCACAGCCTTGCCAGAGTCTAGCCAAGACTGTCTGGCTGTCACAGCTTGGATGGATAGGATAGTTCAAGGAAAATAATTCTCATAATTGGTGGTGGCATTAGGTGAACCCTTCTTTCTGTGTCAACGTTGGATCTCAGCCCCCGCCTGTGTGTGGTGATGGTTTTAGGGGATGATGAAGGCTTGGGGTCCTGCTCAGACATATAGCCTGCTTCACCAAGAAAAAGGCTGAACCTGCCGAACCCTGACCCTGGGGTTGCATCCTGCCCCTAAACTGTACCTGGTGGCCTCACCCACGGGCATCCTCTGCCCCAGTGCTCTGCACTGCTCTTCTCCTGGAGACGGAAAGGCAACTGCCCCCAACTCATGCTAGATGCTCCTTCCTGCCTCCGTCCCTCCGACTCCCTGCCCCTGCCCTTGCCCCTGTAGGCACATCTTCCAAAGTAAGCAACCAGAATGACCAACTAGCCTTAAATTGTACAAAGAACAGGGTCAAAGTCTGTTGGTAACTCACATGGGAGTGAGTTTCTGGGGTGGGAGCAGCTGTGCAGCTGTGCAAGAGCAGCAGCCTCTGCAGATGGCTCAGCAGGAGCCCAGGGAAGATGTATCCATGGACTTACCACCCTGCATCTATCTTCAGGTATCCAATGCTAACCTTGAAAATCATCTTACATATAGACCTCTGCCACTCCTGTACTTCATGTCTGCAGCTTTCAGCAACAGGATAAAAATCTGGAGAACTAACAGGTTTATCAGGTCATGCTTTAGTCCTCGCTGTACACCTCAGCAACCCCTATTGCTGCCAAGAGACACAGCAAGAGGGTTTGTCAGCCCATCCAGCTTCCAACACAGCCAACTGCTGGCCTGCATGGCAGGAGCAACAAAAGCGCCCTGCCACGCTGCCTCTGTGAGCCCCTGACCAGCCAGCTGCAGCACATGGCTCCTGTCTGCAGAGGACAAGTCAGAGTCAGCTGAAATCCTTCTTCCTCGTCCTAACAGACAAGGCTAAGCCTGGCGTGCATGGTCACTGCTGCTGTCACCCCATCAGGGGTCTCAGATTAACAGCATTCAGGCACAGAGAGGAGACCTTCACCCTGTCATCCACGCAGAGACTGAAAGGGAGATCTCAAGGACACAGACCCCAGCTCTCTGGATTTGGCTGACTGCAAGGTCGAGCCCTGATCAAAGTCAGGATCCAGCTGACCGGCCTGATCCTGCTCACCGTCCCAAGTGTCCTTAGGTGACTTGGGATCAGTGGTGCCCACAAACACAAGACCCCAGGGGGGGGAAATGTTTGCACCTGCACGCTGCTGTTTTCAGAGCCTCAGCAGATAGAAAATGGCAGGTGCATTAAGCTCCACAATAAGATTATAACATGCTGTAAATTAAAATATGCTCAGCTCTCCGTGTACAGTCAAATAAGGAACAATGCATGGAAAACAACGGGGCTCACATTCATCTCTGGACGATCATTCAGAGGACGCAAAACAATGCAATTTCACACACAGAAGTGAAAGAATCTCTCTGAAATGAAAGATAAGCTCTTTCTGGGTGTTGGGTTTTTTATTTTCCATAAAGATTTCCAATGTGCTGAAACCATTTATAACAATAATTGGGAAAAAAAGTCTCTGGGAAATTATTGGCATGAACTTTCAGGGCTCTAAATTAAGGCCAGCCTAATTTTCCAATTAGGCAGCTTGATAGGCAAGATGACATGTGGAGAGGAGAAGGGCAGGCTCTAAACAGCGTTTTTATGAACATTTCTCATGCCTGCAGCAGCCTTTCTAAACCCAACAGCTGAGGAGTGCACTTTCCCATGCCGTCAGGGGTGAGGAGGTTACGACTCCAGCATTGTGCCCCTTGTTTTTCACACAAGAACCCGGCCTGCCGCAGCTCGCTTGAAAGGGTCCAGCGCCCTGGAGAGGGGCGGGTGCCCCTGCGCCCCCCCAGCGCACGCTGCCAGCTCCCCTACCTGCCCCCCGGCTCCCTGCCTGCCCCCCACCCAGCCCCACACCCCCCACTTGAGCGGGCAGCTCAGTTTAACCCGCCATTGAGGCAGACGACTGGCGACGCTAATTGGGGTGGGGGGACCTTTTTCAGAGTCGTTCAGTCGGTAAATGAAACTTCAGCTCCCCAGTGATCCAGCGTGTGCAAAGAAGCTGCAGCCCGAGGTGCAAAGGGCACGGCACAAAGATTTCAAGCCGATGCTGCTCTTTCACAGCTCGAGCTGTTGGGCAGCTGCCTGCCTTCGCCAGCTCCGGCTCTCGCCTCCCCGCTCCTCACCCAGCAAAGGGAAACCCCAAGCACCAGGGCCACCCATCCTTCCTAAGCTTGCTGAAGACCCTGCCAGCTCAAATGCCACTGTGAATGCAGCAGTGGGGCTTCTGGGAGCAAACAGGAACTCAAATTGGCATGCAAGCCCCTCAATAACAGACTGCAAAGTTTGGCCCTTGGTGCAAGAGACAATGAAATCACCCATCAATGCCTGCTCGACACTTACCTGATCCTGAGCAAACCACACCAGGCCTATTTAAACATCCTTCTCTGGGACAAGCAACTTAGCATCTACATCCACGCTAGCTTGCAACAAGTCAAGAGCTCACGCAAGGGCTTTGGCAGATGGGGAGATATGGGGAGCTGGTGAGGGAGGAGTTAGCAGTGACTAGCAGGAGAGAACATCTGAACACAGGAGTCCTCAGACCCTCCACTTTGAAAAAACACTGCCTTGAAGAACAGCTCTGCCAGCTGCAAGAAGCTTCTAGCAGACACATCAACAAAATTGCCCTTCAACTTGGTGTGGCTGATGCCAAACTCTGAGTGTATGAGCACCTGTACCACACCATACAGGAGCCTGAACCTCGGTTTGACTGAACCTATTCTCCGTTTGCCCACATGTGCAGTAGGAATAAAGCAGGAGGAACGATACCTTTGGTGGGAGTAGAAGATGGCAGTAACCACAAGCAGTAGTCACGGTCTTGCTTCCACTGCAGGGAAGGCTATGTGAACAAACAGCAAGTCAGCGTGGAGGACAGAGTAGCAATTTCCACCCTTGCCACTTCTGGAGAGCTCCAGTTCCTTGCAGCCCTTTAGCAATGGGATTCCAAAGTGAAGCCTGAACCCGCCTAGCTCAGGAGCAGATCAGCTCCACGTCAGGATATACAGAGGCAGCTCTAAGGTTTCAAAAACTTAGAGAAACGAAAAGAAGCAGTGTTCGAACACAGTGGCATTGGAAATAAGATGCCAACATATCACAGAATCACAGAGTGGCTGAGGGTGGCAGGGACCTCTGGAGGTCATCTGGTCCAAGCTCCCCTGCTCAAACAGGGCCACCTAGAACTGGCTGCCCAGGACTGTGTCCAAATGACTTTTGAGTACCTCCAGGGGTGGAGAATCCACCTCCCCTCTGGGCAGCCTGTGCCAGTGCTCGGTCACCCTCACAGTGAAAAAGTGTTTCCTGATGTTCAGAGGGAACCTCCTGTTTCAGACTGTGCCCATTGGCTCTGGTCCTGACGCTGGGCATCACTGGGGTCCTCCTTCAGGCCCTTTTTGAAGATAGGAGTGACATTTGCTTTCTTCCAGTCCTCAGGCACCTCTCTAGGTCACCATGACCATTCAAAGATGTTCAACATGATGCCCATATATTCATTTGTGAGGTGGTTCAGGACATACCCTGGACTCTCTTTCTCTGTTTGTGTGTTTTGGTAATTAGATTGTGGCCCTCAACTTCAGAAAATTTTATGTTTTATTTCTATTCAATTTAGTCATTTTGATGAAAAGATTACAACCTCTCTCCCTGGGAAGAGAAGTATGAAACCCCTAACTCTCTCCCCCATGCTACTGGACTGCGAAATAATGCTTAAGTTCTCATGTTTGTCACGTCTTAAACACAAACCAGGTTTGCAGCTGAGAAGAAAAGTGAAGATTAACCAGCCAAGCTGCTGTTGTGTGAAAGGCAGTTAATAACAGAGCTGATTATTTCAGTAGTTCTTTGATTTTTCATTAAAGTCATGAGAAACAAAAAGACCTTTTTCACTACTTTAAATGTCAACATTTTAAAAATAATTTAAATATATTACCACTTGCAGAAGCTAACCTAAGACTATAGTGTGTAACCCAGCGGGTGCCTTGGATCGATTAACCCATTTGGGAAGCGTAACTCTCGGCTCCGCTTGACACCCAGCCTGCTGCAGCTGAGCTGCAGCATTAACAACCGGCGATTGCCTCACTACGGTCGCCATGCAGAGGGAGTGCACCGGCCTGCTTAACGCTGATTGAACAAGACACAATCCAGAAGGAAACAAGAACACTTAAGAGTATTTAAGAACTTAGTGATGTTAGTCTAGCGCAGTCATACTGGGGATAATATTTATTTTGGCTTACGGCCAAATGGCAACATTATAGCCTCATTTAGGCAGTCTAAACCCTTCATATTTGATAAACACTTCCCCAGAATGCTTAATTTACTAAAAAACACAAGTAGAGTGCATCCAGCAGAAACGCTCTCTAGCCAAAACCAAAGACTTGAAAAGCTTTCCCAGATTAGGGAAATAATGCTGTCAGGAAAAAAAGCTTGAACAATAATTTGACTGATTTATAAATGTGACAGCATTAAGAAGTGAGGAGGAACGTAAACTTTCCAGAATGCCCTAAAGAAAAGTAAAATGTGAAGCATTCTTTTCTTTAGAAACAAGTTCAGTGCCAAAGCTTTGGTAGCAAGATGCTAATTTGCTCTCAATAGGCAGGCCTGATTTCTTCAGCATTTCCCTTTTTCCCCTTCTCATCACCTGAAGGCCTGGAATATGAAAGGGCAGACAAGCCCAGGGGGATTTACCAGGTCCTGTTATAGCACATCAGCCATCAAAAGAACATTGAACTATTTTCATTTTTCTTCTAATTCCACCTCATGATAAAGCAATTTTGCTTTCCAAGTATGTATAAGATTGCCATAGGAAAAAAAAAACCTTCTGAAAAACAGGTCAAGAAACAGACTGAGATCTGCTAACACCAAACACTTCTCAGCTGCATAATCCAAAAAATGAATTGAGATGAAATCCATATGGTTTTATTAATTATCTTTGATCATCTGGCCCATGCATCAGAGTGAGTAAAAATCACAAAATTTAAAAGAAAACAGCACAGCATATACAGAAATTCCTGATTTGGGCAGTCAGATGAATGATGTAGTTGCAGAACTTGGCTTATACTGGCCTCAGGATTCTCCACAAAATGTGGGATTTACACTTACGGCCAGACGATCTCAGAGCCTCAGTATGCTGCATCAGTGGCACTCATTAGGTTAATGTTAGGAATACACGTAGTATAGTGAAGTGGTAAGAGTATCCCAGGTGGTGGTGCAGGCTAGGCACAATGCCGCAGGAGCTGCTGCAGTGGCTTTACACTTCCTTCATGTTAGAAATTACTATCCTCAAACACAAAGTAAGAGTGGTCTCCAAACAAAAAGTCAGATGCATGCAACTGCCCAAACCAAGGCACATGCAAGGCCTCTCAAGAATCTGAACTATGTGGATGAGGAAACTGCACTGTTCAAGAAGAATTAATTGTCCATAGACTCGTGTGCGTGTGGCAGCAGAAAATGCAAAGAGAAGGAGCAAAAAAGCACGTGGCCATGAAGAAAGAGGGAACCCCTGGGGATAGGGGGCAACTAGCAGAAAAGCGTTTGCATTTGTTATTCTGCTGTATGGACAGCACTAGAAATACCCGTTCACATTATTGATTTTGGTTCTGATAAAAGAGTTGAACAAGAAATGAAAACACTCTTATAGATGCAGAGCCATGCGATTGTGCTGTCATGGTTGTTGAGTAATGAACAACATTGGTGGTTCCTCATGTTGCATTAAGGACAGGTAGTCCATACATATTCATGGCATATACAGGTATCACGAACATGAAACACAACCCCAACAGCCCACCACAAAGACATTTCAGATTTCTCTGCTCTGTCATTGTAATTCTGCATTTGGGAGTTGTACAGAATCAAGGCTGATGGGCACAAGCTACCCCAAATGGAGTCTCCTCCATGGGACAATTCTTGTCTGAACAGCTCACAGGTCCAATAAATAACTGCCTTGGAGGTCCATCCAAGATGAGCTGGGAGAACAACTGGTTCTCCAAAGGCTAGAATGGCTACCAGCAGTCTGAAACCAGTGAAGGTTCAACATATCATTTGTAAGACTGAGCTGGTTTATGTGAACCCGTGGGTTTCCAAATAAAACACTAACCTGGATTTGAAATAGCAATCCCTACAGTCTCTAAAAGCCACTTCTCTAAAGGCTATTGAGGGGCAAATTTGAGAAAATCTCTATTTGATAGCCTACTGTGAAATAACTCTTAGCCTGCCCCCCGCATATATTTCCTCCCAAATCACTCTTATTTAAGCTTGATCAAGCATGTAGGATGAGTAACACTCAACAGACAGGATTTCTCTTTGATTTTTTAAAATTCTTTCTGGCTTTTTTAAAAAGATCTTTTCCTCCTTCAGTGCTAGTATAACTCTTTACCTTGAGGCTAACACCCAATGAAACTAATGTTCAAACTCCCCTAATTAAGATCACTGAAATGAATGAGCAAATTAAAGTAACAAAATAAGCTCATATTGCTTGCTTCCTCTGTCTTGCTGGGATCCTTACTGATTTCAGCAATAAAACTTCAGCTTGCAAAACTATAAAAGGATCTGTTAAAACATGCCCATTCCCTTCAGAATGGTTATGCATTTTCCATGTGATTCCTCCTAGTATTTTGCGCAAATAAATGCCTTACATTAAAAATATTCTCCTTGAGAGATCACGCATGAGATGGATTTTGGAGACTACCTGTAGTAGTTGATGCCTGCACTATGCCTCTCTTCTCAGTGTTACAAAAGGGCAAAGGTAGGAAAGCAGTTTTCTTTTGTTTCTTTTGTCAAGATTTTCTTTTGGGCAGAGAAGAGAGAAAGAACCAAACCACTGTGTCATAGCACTGTGGTTCCAGGTAAACAGGCACTTCAGCTTTCCTTTCCTTTCACTTTTCTTTCTGTATGCTTTCAACAAAAGAATAAAAGACAACAACCTTGAAAAGAGAAATGACAATGTTTTTGGAAAAGAC
This sequence comes from Pterocles orientalis, assembly GCA_011057875.1. Lineage (NCBI taxonomy): Eukaryota > Metazoa > Chordata > Aves > Pterocliformes > Pteroclidae > Pterocles > Pterocles orientalis. The sequence continues at coordinate 447,504 of WKFP01014153.1, forward strand.
CTCTAAACAGATTAAAGCTTTTGTATCCTGTTCTAAATGAATCTTGTTGGACCATATGAAGACTCGCAGAGTTTGGGTGGTTATCTGAGCCAATCTAACCAAAATGCTCACACTTTCTGCTCTCTGACGCCATCTCATCCAAGTATCCCTCAGATGCAGGCAAGGAAAGGGGTGCGTGAGCTGTGGCAGCCTGGAGCTGGCTCCCTGGTACGCTGCTTGTTCAGGGATCCCTTAACTCCCCTTCCCTCATGTGACTGAAATGCCAGTATACTCAGTCATGAGAGGCAGAAGGAGCTTTAGTGGCTCCATCACCACTCACATGGCCTGCTCCAGTAGAAAGATGAGGTGTCTGCGGATTTGAGTAATATATGCTTAAGCCAGTGTGCAATTTGCTCAATTAGTACATATAGAAAGAAACACATCAATACCAGGCAGTCACTGCAGACAAACAATGCACACCACCTTAACAAATCTCATTTTATTCCAACATTTGGAAAAAATAAGATTAACAGGCTTTCTTTTGTAATTCAGTGGTAAAAATGGCAAATTTCACTTGCCCTCAGCATATCTGCTAGGCACTACGCAGATTGCAAGTGACTGTGCAGAATTCAGACTTGGATAGGCCAGAAATCAAAAGAAATGCTCTCTGACAGCAAATGCTCCAAAAAGATACTGGAAACACCATAGCATGATTCTATGGTTGTGGGTTAAAATACCCATAACATTTATCTTAAAAATCCTTACAGAAACCTAAGACCTACACTTGGCCTACTATATTGAAACAGTTTATTTTCATTTGTATTGACAACCAGAAAAAAATTACTATTATGCATTGGAAGCGAGAGCTCAAATTAAAGCAAAGAATGATCTCTAGTTCTTCACACAGATGGAGATAAAAGCACAATGTGTTATAACAGAGATTAAAAACAATATCCGCAGTAAACATTCTCTACTGAAGCTTCAAAATCAGGAACCCTTGACATTCTGTACCATACTGGAAGGAGTACTACCAAGACAGCAAGCTTTGGACTTCCTCCATGGAAGTATGATGTCTTAGATCAACATGCCTTTGGGATGGGGAGACAAACTCTGGAATGATCTATACAAGAATATGCGAACATTCAACTAATACTACCTACAGAAGTTCAGTCAACCTTTCACATTTAAATCTAAAGGCAAAGAGCTAGAAAGATGAGTGAATAAAAATGGAGCAAAAATCAGGTACAATGTGCTTATTGTCTTTTATTGATCTCATTATTTACATAACCAAGCAGAAACTTTTTATTTCCTGAGGAAACATTTCACTTCAGAGCACAAAGCACATTTATTTACATGAAATTTACTCCTTTTGCTTTGTTTGCTTGTTTTCCATGAGCCCTAAGAGCACTGCATCAGCTTCCAGCAAAGTTGTATCAGTTGTTGCACCCAAGAATCTAGACGTGAGTTCAAGATCCAGCAGTCTCAGGCGTACTTGGGTTCCTCTCTGGTATTTTCTGTGAAGAAAAGGGGAGAGAGGGAAGAAGGTAAGTTTTGTTAAGCAATGGTCTTGCGTTTCCTAAGGCTGCTCTCCTGCCTGCAGACCTAAGTAGCAGTCCCTACAAAACACCATGCTGCAATGGAAGTCCAACACTGTTGTAATGCATCAGCACTAAAACTGCTGGGACATACTCTGTGAAACCACAGAGCTGGCCTCTGTTGATACAATCCTGCCCAGGGAAGAGCAGACACCACCAGATCCCGCTGAGGGAATGCAGGCGCTACAGGAAAGTGGTTATTATATACAAAACTGTCTGTGTCTTCTATCAAAATATTTTATTGTATCATCTGCTATCATGCATGCAATTATCTGCAGGACAACATATCATTAAAGGGGAGGACAAGTCATCATTGGATCACTGGTGACATAGCTATTATCAAAAAAGTAGAATGCCACCTAACTATGGTTTATATTGCCAACTCTGGGCCTCGGGCAAGAGAACTTTTCTTGTCTTATCCCCTCTTCCAGTATCATCTCCAAGTTTTTTACTACATATAATTAAAAAGAAATCCCACAACTATTGTAATGAAACATTCCGCCTACAGGGTTAGGTTTTACTGTTTTACACTCTTTTTTTTTTTCCTTTTAAGTCAGAAGATGAGAGTGTTCAGCATGTTTTAAAAACAGACCCTGTGTCAATATGGCCATGCCAAATTAGCAAAGATTTTTTAAATACTAGCATCTTTTATAATGCACCTGGAGAGCTACTGATCAAAATCCAACAATAAAACTGAGAATTATTCTTCTTTTGAAAGTTCAAGCCATTTCCATTTTTCTTCTAATCAAAGCATAAGGAGCTGAAGGTGCCTCAAGCTTGACTGCCTTAAGCAAAAGCAACTTTGAAACATTCTCCAGTTACAGACTGGAGAAAATGCAACAGGGAAGTCTGGTTAAATCCATTTCCACTGTGTTCATTTTCACCTTCAGCCTGGGCAGACAATCTTTACTGTCTCACAAGTGTTTGCTAGTACAGAGCAAAAGTGAACCAGGCTTCAACTTTCTTCAGCACATCAAACCAAGATACTTCTGGAAAACTACACATCTTAAGAAAAGATGCTGGACTTGCATATTTTTTTCCATTTTCTGTCAATTCTATCTTACATTATCCCGTGGCTCTTGGTTAATCCTAGGTAATACAGGTGGTTATGTTGCAAACTGCAAAGGAAGATTATTTGATGCCTCCACTCACAAATAGCCACATAAGGTACTTTGGTAAGCAAGGTTTCCACCAACACTCGTCCCAGCGATTCCTGTGATGATCTGCGAGAATCAACCCAGTGAAAATACTGCACCCTTTCCTAAAGCCATGAAACTGAAGTCCTTCATCTGCTCAAAATACAAGCAACCACTGTTGCAGTGAAGAGTACAGCACAGACTACCAAAGACAGAGCAGCTATGTGAGGTTGTTACCTGAATAGCTGGAAAAGATCCATTCTGCCCATTTCTGTGCAAAATATTTGCATTTCAAAACAGAACAATTTCACAGCTGATGACAGTCATTCAGTAATGTGCAACATTTCAGAGGAATAAGACAAGGGAAAAACAAAATTAAAAGACCATGGACAAAATGGATGGTATTTTTCAGGATTTGTTATGCTTATTTAACAGAGAAAGTTCTCCAAAGTAGTCAGGATGTTTTGGGATAAGAAGGGTAACAAAGAGGAAAGCTCCTCACTCCTTCCAGCAGCCAAGAGCTGAACCTTAAATGAAGATGCCAGCTGACTAGTGATTTTAGTCATTTGGGTACATGGGAGAAATCTACAGAAAATTCTCTAGCATGAACCAAACCTCTACCTTACTGACAGCTGCAGGCTTGATGAATTGCCATAGCATTCAGCCACAAACTTATCCTGATCTCTAACACTATCTTTGGCATAAACTGTCAGACTTTTCTACCTTTATCAATGAGTGTGAGGAGTGGAAGGGACGTGTAAGATAAATCAAAAAAAGAAGAGAGAGAGAAATTAACTTTCAAGAGAAGACAAAAGAAGAGGGAGAGAACGATCTCTAAGAGGGTGAACTGGTCTGTGGAAACAGAAAACAGGGAGCTGACACCTTACAATGAGAAAAAAAAGAGGCTTGGGAAGAGAAGAAAGAGAGGATAAATGGTAAAGCAGGTGACAAAGAAAGCACTGAAAACACTGCAGGTAAATAGTGTAGAAATGAAGGAAACCATATACAGGGCAGAGCTACAGAAGAGCAAAAAGTCACGGAAAAGCAAAGACTGCATAGAACTACTAAAGTTTGAGTGACACTAAACTCAGACCTGTAAACTACAACATTTTGTCCTGCTTTTAAAAAGATGAAGGACATGTTTTTAACCTTATAAAACTTAATACTGAAACTAGTGGTTCTACAGCAAATTTTAAAGACCAGCAATCCATCTGCCTTTTTTCTCCTCTCCTTTCTCCTAGAGGAAAAGCAGCTCAGCAACAATGTAAAGTCAGATGCTATGGTAAAAACCAGCATCAGGGTCCAACACTTTTCTACAGAAGACTGAACTGAACAAGTTTCAAATTGAATTAGAGGTACTGAGTTCCATCTTTAGAACTGATACACAAAATATTACTTTCATCATGCAACAGTTCCTTTTGGGCTGGTTGCTAGACTACTGTGGTTAAGTGTTTTGCAAGTGAATAGATGAAACTAATTTTTTCTATTCAAACCTTTGAAAGTGCTATTTAGAACCAGGAAAGTGCATGAGAAAAGTCTGTGAAGAAACCGTTCCTCTCATGATTAAAAGACCTAATTTAGTAATAAATTAATAATCTCAAGCATGACTTCCCCAATTTTAGCATTATGAAGACTGCTCAAATATCCAGACATCACTTTAGCATATATTTGTAATGCAAAATCCAAGCAATTGTATTTTTAAAAAATTACCACAATCTTCAGTGCTGCTTCAGTAACTCAAACAGATTCCAGATACTTTAATCAAACCTAAATCAATCACTAAAGAAGATTTTCCAGTCACAGCACATCTGCTTACAAAGAGATCCTGAAGAACATCACTTTAAGGAGCTGACATAACTGCCAATTTGTATGACTATAAACATTTGGGTTTATGACAGATGTTCCCTACAGCTAAAACACTTTAGAATAAATGAGAAGTGGAAGATGTAGAAAAAGCAGAAACATGAACACAAGTTGCAGTGGTGGTCTATCCACCACATTTAGAAGAAGAGGAAATGATAGGTTGCTCTATGCATAGTAGGCATATTCTATCCACAAAAGTATTTATCGTTAAAACAGATAAAACTATCCTATGGTTAAAGGAGAAGCTTGAAGCAGGAGCCAGAAACAAAGCAGGCATTTTATTATTTTCAGGACCGGTGTCCTAGGAGACACAGGACACCAGCATAAAAGGAAAGAAAGGGTCTACTCCATTTTACAAAAGGACTTGCTTTATTTTTAAGTAACAATGCTGCCATTCAAGATCACCCTATCTCATGACCATCAGCAGGAACCATTAACCTTCGCGCAACCCCCAAGCACTGTGTTTGTCCATGATGCACTGTTTTCCTCCCACCACTTCCTAAGAGTATTACATTCACTTCAAAGTACACAAAAATATTTTGGTTGCATACATAAGTGAAGGTATAGGAATATTCTACAGAACTTTTAAAAATTATTTTGCAAGTAGAGTCGAAGCTTCCTCCAAGTTCCAGAGATATATTTACAAGAGGTACCAGTTTTGGCCCTTTGGGAACACCAGTTTTGCATAGAAGGACTCCACTAACACTCAGCATCAGAGGTGGGAACCCACTGGCTGCTGCCACCAAGCCATGATCCCATCTCAAGCTAGTGTTGGTAGAGCACTGAAGCAGTCATCAGAAAACTTCACCTGAACTCCAGGCAAGAATCAATAGGTTCCAAAAAGCTTTCTCTATTTTGAACAAATGCTTGCAGGCTTCTCTCCATCTCTTCCAGAGTGAGCAAAGTGCTGGGTACAGGTACACCTTTCCTCAAATGTCCCCTTCCAGAAGATGATGTAAGCTAAGTTGAAGGCAACCCAAATATTTGTTCCAGTGCTCTTGTAATTTTTGGACTGTCATGGAAAATAATTTGAAAAGAAGCAAGACGAAAATCCTTTTTCTTATTTGAACCCTAAGTCTGTACAAGGATACCTCACCAATATAACACAGCATGTAAGAGCACAGAGAAAGCATACAGTACAGCCTTGCCAATGCTGCTTAAAGAAACTTTAAAAGCAAATACAAAAATTAAAGTTTATCTCCTCTTATTACATTATAAGTAGGGCTTTTTATCTTTGCATGCAAAAATACATAAAGTAGACCTCTTTCCTGAACACACACAAATAGCACAGCGTGTACTTCCATGCTTAAACAACTTGGAAGCTTCCTCCCGACTGGCTATACCCCTTTTATTGCAATTTAGTCCCTATCCTAATCACTTCACTTTTGCACTGGAGCTTTAAATCTCTCAAAATTTTAATGATAAATTAAAGGAAACAGCCCAAAACCCCAAAACTCTTCAGTAAAGTTTTTAAACATAATTTTCAAAAAGTAAGTAATTTTACTCTGTCCCCTTAAAAAATCAGAGGTTTTTGTTTATACATATATTTTTACATCATAAAATTGGAGCGGGAGAATATGGAATGATGTATTTAAGTTCTTGCTAACTTTCATAAAAACAGGGGGGAATGTTCTTTTTTAATTTAAAAGTCATTTCAGGCTACAGCGAAAGGATTACAAAGGGAGTTAACTTAGAAAACAATGAGCATGTAAAAACAAGGAGGCTATAACTAAAAGTGGTTTTTTGATCCTAATTATACCATTTGCTACCAAGAAAATGGGACAGTAGTTTTGCAGGTGTGCAATTTCACATGTAGAGGACGCATCCTCATTACTACATAGCATCAAGAATTTTATTCAAACTCTAAATTATAGGTGTAGACATTGAAGCATTTTGTTAAACTATCCAATATTTAAAACTGCTTGTGAACACAAATTAGCAAGCAGTCCTTTTTCTATTAAAACTACTCAAGCTATTAGTTTAAAATTCAAAGCAACAAACCTTCTATTCTTGGAAACAGTACTACAGAAATAACAATGCAATTACAGAAAGGGTTGAGTCTCACCAGGTGTTGGCTACTATTTCCCCCTGTCCTGGTTTTGGCTGGAACAGAGTTAACTTTCTTTACTGTAGCTAGTAAGAGGCTGTGTTTTGGATTTGTCCTGAGGAGAAGGCTGATAACATACTGATGTTTATAGTTGCTGCCAGGACCGTCAAGGACTTTTCAGCCTCTCTGCTGTGCCAGTGTCTGCAGGTTCAGGAGAAGCTGGGAGGGGGCACAGCCCCAGTTACTAGCCTAGGATTTGACCTTAGGTTTAGGACTGACACCCAAATTGACCAATGGTATATTCCATATCATGTATGTCATGCACAGTATATACAGGAGGGTCTGTCTGGAAGTCTAGCTCCGGGTTGTCTCCCTGTGGGTCACCCCTCTCTCAGGGTTGTCTTGGTCTCTCGGACACTCAGGCTCTTATCTCTTTTCCTGGATTGTGCTTCCAGGACTCTTGCTGCTCCAGGATCACTGACTGGGAATGGGCTGCACCTTGGTCACTGGGTAGTGAGCAGTGACACTGTGTATCACTCATTTGTATATTTGTATATATTGCTATTATTATTGTTATAATTATTATTTTCAATACTATTGTAGTTTAGTTATTAAATTTTATCTCAACCCATGAGTCTCTTTACCCCTTTAATTCTCTCCTCAATCCCCGGTACAGGAAGTGAGCAGTTCTTGTGGTGTTTGGCTGCGAGCCAGGGGTTCAAAACCACGACACTCCCTCATTTAAAAAATGCATTCACAGATACCCTCTATTCCATAGTATAGAAAGACAACTGGAGTATTTTAGCTTATATTCCCTCTATTTCGTTACTGGCTTTTAGTCTCCATTGCTTTCTTTTGGAATGATAACCTCTGCAATGCAAAGCTGAATGAACTAGCTAGGGCTGGCTATGACCACTCTCGTCCATCACTCATTCCTCTGTGCCATCTGTGCCACCCCTCATAAACATGCATTTCTGAATCAAGTAGGAAGGTAACTATTAAACCTGTCTTTTAATTCCTATACTGAGGGTGTAATTTAGAGAATTTAATATGAGTTTTTTACATTTTTTCTTCACTATTTTTTAATGTCTCCCAACACATTCTAGTGATGGCTTTCAAAAACTGCAGTAAAAGGAGTCCCTGGATTATCTTCCAAACAAACTATAGTAATATAAAACACTCCAAAGACAGGGTTAGAGCTGAGCCCTTGTACTCTTAGAGAATGCCATGAGAAGTCTTGATGACTTTCCTTTTTCTACTGTGAGAATTTCAAAGTGTGTTTTTCAGATCTATTATTCATGAGGTTTTGTTTCAGTGCCTTAACAAAGTACAGTACAGAACGGTTTAAGATTCTTAACTGTTCCACTTCCTTTTTTTTTTCATGTGGAAGACATCACATTATCAACCTCAGGAAAAAAACACAACAATAAATGTAATTAAGTAAATTTGACCATCATTCTTCCTCCAAATTTTCTGCTCACCATTCTCACCACCATTCAAATCCACTCAAAATCACCCTGTAGCTCCTCATTAGTGGTACTGAAACTATGATGCATCCCCAGGGAGCAAGCCCACCTCGAACTGACCCTAGCCAGCAGCAAAGCAGTGCAGCCGGGGTGGGATGAAGCTATGTGCAGAACAATTCATCTTGTTTCTCAAAAATATTCTGAAGCATTCACTGATGCTGCCTCAGCCCACATTGGTCTCAACTTTATCAGCAAAGGGAGGTCATAAGGCTGGCTTAAGCAGCTACCCTGGCACAGATCTGATTTTTATATAGATCACCCTCTGATGCCCTACAGGGAAGGAGCTCAGCAAGAGCACACCACTTCCCAGCAACCCCTCACTCATTGCCAGTATACATAAAATTCTTCTTCATAAGAAATATGGATAAGACAGAGATTAGCAGATTGCTGTCAAGTTGAAGGCAGCATAGTTCTACACAGCAACTTCTATCTTCCTAAAGTGCCTTTTTCCAGCGAGGTACACATTGCACATCTAGCGACAGGGGAACGGCAGTGGAAAGTCAGTGTGAACTCTGCACAGAGCAGAACATGGGATGGCAAGAGAGATACTAGGAGAGTGTGTAGTATGCTGCTGCCTACCTTTCAGTAAAGGTTATTAAAGAGATGACGAAGAACATGCATAAAACTCAATAACCATGTAAAGATCTTGATCTGTTAAATTCTTAAAAAAGTTTGAGCTGTCTACACCTTTACAGAAAGAAAACACTGGTATTAAAAGGTGCTTAAATCTATCTGGGAAAAGTACGTAACGGAAGGAAACCAAAGTCCAGCAAATGCAATTGAGAATCACAATTTTGCCAATAATATTGATGAACCACTAGAAAAAAAACTCCAAGTGCTGAGACTTTTCAGCCATTGATGGCTCCAGCTGAAGAGATGTCAAAACAAATGTGTTGGTTCAGCTCAGGGTAACCTGCCAAAATGTCATGTCTTGTGATACATTGAAGTCCTGAGAGATGACCTGAAGGTCCCTTTTGGCTTAAATTTTATTCACCCATTATTTATTATCACAGCACCTAGTCATTCAAATGAAGGATGGATGCTCAAAACAGGAGTTTCAAAGCACCCCTGTTCTCTGCAGTCAAACACTTCACAAAAAATGCTCCAAGGTTGCTGGATGCATTTTCCATCAGAAAACAATCTTTTTTCTTGTGACTCATCAACCCACTGCCACTTCAGCTCTATTTGTTTCCCACTCAATTTGTTTTCCTATTTCTATGAACTAAGCAAGCAAACGCTCTCATTTCTTCTGAACATTTGCCGTTTGTGACACCTGCTTAATAATTTTTCAGAATATTTTTGCTCCTGTGTCAAAGTCATCTTTTTACAAGGAAAAAGGCTATACTCTGCCAGACACAAGCAGAGATCTAGACAGTCTACTACACAAAAGCAGATAAAAGCCCCTCATATTGTTGGAAGCATTTATCAGAATGCTTTAAGCCTGTATGAAACCATCAGCTTAAACAACAGTCATTGTCACCTTGGTGTTTCTGAACAACAGTACATAAGTAGAGCCTAAGGCAAGCCTCATTAAAACCAACAGGTACTTTATGCACCTGAGGAGGTCTAAAGCCAAACCCCACTTTGCTCTGACCACTGCTAAATCAGAAATTTGAAATTAATGCCATCAAAAGTTTGGGGATATTAGCTAGATCTTGAGATGTGAAAACCATTCTGGAGCACCTGGAAACACCCCTGTCCAACTGGAGCTTACAGAAACACGCGTACACACTAATGTCACTGCATGTACTGACACTTGGTGGGAAGATAACTACCAGACAGATGGAATTTGGGGGTCACCCCATCATTAGGGGATAAAATATTATCTCCAATTATGCTTACAGAGCTGCCCAAAACTATAAGTTTGGGGACCTTGTCACCCTCCCTGGGTCTCCACCACTGGTTACTGAGATGACTGGCAGCCGACCAAAAGTGGCATGGACGTAGGTGAATGAAACACGGAAGTTTTCAAGTACCTGTAGCTGAAAGAAGTTAAATGCAAAGCCTGACAAGAACTGTTTTATGATTTTCATGGTAAAGCTCCAAGCAAGCCACCATGAAGACACTGTCAAGCTCTGCTATTACAATGGTATCAATAATCAATGGCATTTGCTTCTAGGACAGCAAAAAAATACAGTCTAAAGGTGCCAAATATTTAAATCTAATTCCATTCCACTCAGTATGGATATTTAGACTCTCGTATAACAACTTAGTTCTGAAAAACTAAGTAACGCACTTGCCTTCATTTCTGACAAAAACCTAAGTACCCAATATTTACGAGAACAGACTAAAAAAAATTTTTGCTGTAATTTTTGCTACAGTCCCTGCAAGAATCAACTGGCATTCACTAAAACTTTTGGGACTGGATTGTTCTCTTTTTAGAAAGGGGATCCACAGAATGATCTACATTTTAAAAAGTGCTTCATATCAAAGACGAATGCTATAACCTTTTCTCTATGGCACGGTGAGGTAAGCTTTGACAAATGAAACTTGCAATAGGTGGCAGCTGTCATCTAAGAACTTGTATCAGGCATAGTTATGTCATCATACAGTAATTTATGCCAGTCGCTTTCTCAGTCTAGAACATAAAACACATCCTTTAACTTGAGAAGAAGCATCACTCTAAAGGAACCTAATAAAAGAAATCTGACTCTTTAGTACAAATTGTTATATTTTTTTCCTGCTGTTTAAACTATTCAATGAACCATTTTGCTTAAATTATTGCTTTGTAACTTACAAAACACAAAAAAGTAAAGTTTATTATATTCTTAAATACATAAAAAATTTAGCCAATTATACTACAAAACATCAAAAAACCCCATAGCTCTTTATGCTTATGGGCATCAAAAGCCAGGCAAACTGCTTAAAATATGAAAAAGTTAGCCAAGTGAAAATAAAGGCAAACAAACTCATGCGAAGCATGCTCTAGCAGATACTCTTCTGTCCATCTTTCCACAAGTGATCTCTACTGCAGTTCCTGTCCCTTCTCTTTCCTTTCCGATGCTGGGACCTTGTCTCAGACAGATACTTTTCATGTACAGGCTGTTTCTCCCCCTTACTGCCTGAGTAATGACACTAGCTATGGGAACAATGACAAAGCATTTAAAAACCTGCCCAGCCTTGCTGCTCAACCCTCAAAGCTTTGTGCAGCTTAGAGAAGCTGTCACGCAAGAAAAACTTTCAGCAAACCAGGATAATTCACATACTGTCAGCAGGATTTTGCAGACACATCTTCTAACCCTGCTCTGACGCTCCCATCTGCGCTCATGGTAAGTCCTGTCCATATCCTTTCTTTTTCTTTAAAACCCATTATAGCTAAAATTGGCATTTATTCTTCCCTTGGGAGAGCTGGATGCAGAAGACTGGTGAGGAGGTTAGGATGGCTAATCCAGTGCAGTAAATCTAAGGGCTGGCATGTTCTGACAGACAGAAAACGGAGCTGCTGAACAGCTGAAGCAGATACCCAAGTTCTCGGTTGCACATGAATCCAACAGGAGAGATGGGAAAGGTGCTAAAGATGGGGGAAGACTGGGCACTAATGGTTTCGGGTCTCAGAGACTGGGAGTGAGGAATAGGGTCTGGAGAAGACGCAGGGTGCAAAGTACAGCTCTGCAGAATGTGGGTGAGGTCTGTGGAGAATACTGGGCTGGTGAGAGTTGGCGGGCTTGAGCAAAAATGAAGAACTGGATGGGGCTCTAAGACAAGAGGGGCTGGAGGTACCATATGGTTTCTCTTCATCAGTCAACTAAGGCTGAGAGAGGACTGCTGAAAAGTACTACTCTCTTCCCTGAACTCCCTATTCCCATGTCTTTCCCCAATTCTCCTTTTGGCAGTTGGTGTCCACACAATAGCACTTCTGGTAGCATCTGCTCTCTGGCATGCTCGGTCTCTCTTACTGCTCACCTATGGCAAAAGTTAAGTCACTTTTATGTAACAGTTGGTCTATAAGATGAATCATATTCAGATTGCTCAGAGAACTGCAAGACACTCAGTGAAGTAGTAATCCAAGATTTAAGCTAAGAATATCTGGCAGTATCAATGCTATGGTCAAAGTCTGACAAAGCTAGAAGGATAAAACAGGATCTTGCACGTGGAAAAGCAACAGATTATAAAACTATTTCCAATGCACACAAATATCTTGAAGCATCATTGAGTGTGCAAATTTATATACCTTTATTTAAATACCAGAGAACATTATCCAACATTTTAAGGTATCTCACATAATACTTCTTTAAGTTTCAATTACTTTTTAGTGTCCATTTAATCTGAATGCCCCAAGAAGCATCTCAGCTACTTACATTATGAATGGACAATACAGACTAATATCAAACAGACTTTCTGATGAAAAAAGAGGTCATGGTGCTCCTGTAAAAGGGACATTTTCAGATTTGGTCAGGAACATTTCTTTGTAAGCTAACATTTGCATTATTCATTCAAATGGCTTTCACAGTTAATAAAAGCTTATTCAGAGACAACATGAAAATCTTACTGGGGAGTGGCACCTTAAAAATACAACTGGTTTGACCCTGTCAGTTTGATTTCCAAGAACTGGCAAGGAAGAATGTGAAGCATGGGGAAGGTTTACTTCTCTGTAAAATGCCACGCACCTGTCTTTGAGAAAGCCCAGTATTTGATGGTTCCACTTTTTTGCTGAAAATAAATAATATTAAGAGATCTTACCTGGAGTCTGCAAAGGGACAGTTTTGCAAAAGGTGTGTTTCAGACTTTAAAAAAAAAAGCGTTTCAGAACACTTGAAACAGAACAGGAAAATGTGTAAAGAATATCCGTGAAGAACACGGTGGGTCTAGGCAAGGAGTTGACACTGAGACACCTCACCTAGCAAGCCACTGTCCTGTTGTACACGACGTCAGGATTCAACTCAGACTGCTAAGGGCTGCTTTTAGAAATACTAAAGGGAAGGAAAAAAGCATCCAAAATAGCAAGAAACAAGGTATTACCAGACACTATCAAGATATTAGAAACTACAAAGGTTATCCTAATGCTATAATGCTTGAGGGTGAATGAAAGGTAGACTATAATGGAAAATAACTACCAAAAGGAATGTCAGAAAATTTAGTTTTGGGGGTAATAAAGAAGAAATGAAGGGTTGGATATATATCAGGAGACATGCAGGCAAAAATGGCAGTTGCAGGTTGGAAGCAGACAAGGAGGGACCTCCAGGGAAAGCTAGTAAAGAAACCATGCTGCTGGGTACAGCAGCAGAACATGTCCTGGCTTCCTGAAACCAAAGGCAGCAGATGGGTAGGAAGGGTTTCCAAAGGAAATTTTGTTGAAGAGACACTGACACAGAAACAGAAGGATGCTTATAGTTTTAAAAGGAGTGAAAGAAGAGGGAAAAGCTTCGAGTAAGTATAATCTAAGCAATTCAGTGAAACTGGAGAGATAAACAAGAAATAGGCCTCGGGGCTGAAAAAAGCTTATTTAAGAATAGTAAAAAGTAGGCGTAGTCACGACAGTAGATCTGCATCCAGTATGTGGAGAGTACCTGGAAATGAACTGGCAACAACTGCCATGACATTGTATCAGAAGAACCATCCTCCCAATCTACTTGTTTGGCTTATGAATTCTTTTATAACCACTTTATCATCTTCTGGTTAGTAGAGAAACCGCGATAAGTTCTCATAAACATGACACACAAACATGGACTGAGAAAACACATACCAAATGAGGCTGTGGTTATTTTTCTTCTAGATATGGAAAGATGAAAGCTCCACAGAAAATTAAATAACTACATCTTTCTCCACACTGAGAAAGCTATAGATAAAACTGTCTGAGGAAAAAGGAAGGAATAAGAGCTTCTGTCATTACAGAGACAAATTGAGAAACAAAATAATTAATGGTTATCATACAGGGTTGGATAACTTTATCCTCCATAGTTTCACCTCCACATTCTCCCTACAAGCAGCTTCTTCAAGGAATTTTTCATCTATAAGCTCTTTCTTGAATCATTCTGAAATGGAGCCATACCTCCTTTTCTTCATCTTAAACTATGCAATCTTTCACGTCAGAACATATTTATTATGGGGGTATAAAATTGCCAACCAAAAGAGTTAAAGTCCTACTTCAGGAATTATAGATAAAAATAATATGATACGGACAAAAGGAACATAATTTAGACCCCCGCTGACAGACCTGTGTTTCTCTTGCTCAGTACTGTCAACAACAGAAGCGCTGGATTCAGAGTTCTAGGTTGGCAATGTCATCAACTGTGCCCAAAGAAGCACCATGTCCTCTGACAGCCTGTAGCGTAACAAATTATTTGAAAGGGCTATTTCCTTTTCTGTATGAAATCTCAGGCAAACACTTGATGCTATTAGTTTCTAATTTTAAGCTGTTTTCTTAGAACTGTTACACAGAAAACCCAGAACAGATGTCCTAAAAATGATTTAGAAGGTGGCACATATCATATCAGATCTTCACACAATTAAAAAATGAAGTGCTGAAAGTACGACAGCTCCATCCACACAGTCAGACCACTTCCATTAGCTCACCAAATATGGCTGGTAAGACTTGCACTCAGCACAGCAGAACTGCTGCACATGCCTGGGACAAATCCCACGAGCGTCCAAACTATGCCAACCATACCTTGTATGACTGCTTGCCAAGGAGAGAGTTCTATTAGCCAGGCTTGGCTCAAACAATTCACTGCCCACAAAGCTACTTTAATGTACTGTCTCTACTGGGGAAAGAAAACACAGTAATCCAACAATACATTACGATACTTTCCCATCACTGCAGCAATTCCCACCACAGGCAACACTTTGTCTCCAACAAAGAAGCCTCACATTCTGTGCCTGCAAAAAAACCTATCCATACTGTAGGGATGCCAAGAGGAACATCTGTGTGCTCAGAAGGACACAAAACTGGCTTTTTGTGTGTGCGTGTGTGTGTGTGTGTGTGTGTGTGTGTGTGTGCCTGGGTGAAAGAGATGGGGGCGGGGAGCTCACAGACAATAGCTTGTGTGACTGCCTGGTAAGGAAATGCCCTTTCATTCCCTTACTCCTTCCTTTAATTTATTTTTAAATCTGAAAAAGGGACTCAAACAGCCACAGCAGTTATCGACCACTTCTCTAAGCCCAGTGAAAAGGGTTAAGTTTCTCCCACATTACTAGTTTTAGACTGGATTTATTTTTACTGTAAAGGATTTCTTTAGGTGTTAAGCATATATATCTGATTTTCACAAAATAACCTGAGGATTCTGGCTCTACCTTTCCATTTAGCACAAATCATTTTGACTGTAATGTAGATCTCATGCATGAGATTCTGAACTACAGATAGTAAAATGTCTCCTACAATACAGATGTATTTGGGGGCTTTGATTATGAACAAAGTGAAATTTTAAAAGGAGAAAAAAACCAACAGACAAAAAAAGTACAAATACTACTGCCTTTCTGAACACGGGGTCAATCACTTGGAGAGCAGCACAAGAGAATGTGAACCAGGAGCTTGCACTACCATGAAATTACACCTGTAAAGCAATGGAAACCAACCCGACGGAAGCAAGTGATTATAGAAAGACCCTCTACAGAGGGTAAAGACCAATGCTTACCAATGAGCATTATATTTTTTTTATAAGACCTAATTAATCAGCCATTTAAATAATCCAACAATTCTTTACTGATGGATTGAAAAATGCTGTTTTCTTCTTCACTTTAGAAGGTACTTTCTGGTGGTGGACTGTCCTGGCCCAGTGACATTTAAATATGATCAAATTCCTGGCTACATGCAAAGATCAGAAGAAACTATATCTTTTTTCCTGGAGCTACACTTACTAACACCATACTCTCCTTTCTTCCCTGCCCAGCAGGAGAACCTGCTGCTCCTTCCTAACCTGTGTGATGCAATCTAATCATCTGACAGAGACCATTAACTTGGACTGCTTCATGCCTCATATTTAATGCCAGCATTGCCTCCAAAACTGGGAACAAGTGGCCCAGGGAATCAACTAGCAGCAACTTATCTGTTTCCCCAAACATTTGTAGCTCTTTAACCAAGGGTCTGAAATTACATCCCCGTCCTTTAGGGAAAACGGAGCCAGAAGATCTAAATCTGGATCAGAGCTCAGCCTTTCAATCAGCCTCTCAAAACACTCACCTTGCTGCGAACGTGCTCAAGCAAACCAGGCAGGTTTTGACATACCTGTTGCATGATAAACAGAATATGACATTCGCTGCTCGCAGTGTGCAGTGTTACCTTTGTGTGCCTTTTCCAGAGAGGAAATTGAGTTACAGGAGCTCCTGCAACTCCTGCCTGCAGAGAAAGGGAACAAACCAGCTGCATCATCTGGAAGAGGGGTCCACAGCATTCTCCTCTGGATTTGGAGGCACCAGCCCAGCACTTCCACTTTTAGGGGGCTCAATGAGGCAGAGTTCACGCCCACAGCGTTCAGCTCTAGCAGGGCTCCCTAGGTGTGGAAGCTGTCCAAGCACCTCTGCTGGGCAAATCTTGACTACCAAGCCATGCAGATCTAAACTGCTTCCCTGTGGTGCCAAATCTGATATGGCTGCACCGGACTCCCAATATCAGGAGCTTTGAGGGGGTGGCTTTGCAGGGAGTCAGCTAAGGACAAGAAAGGTTTTTTAGCTCTTGCTTAGCCCAGACCTTGCCAAATCTAGACTGATCATGCATTTCTACACTGGGCTCCAATTTCCAGAAGGTCTTATTGACCCAAGTCCAATGCTACCTGAATGGGAAGAGTAATTTCTAGTTCAGCGTTGCACTTAAGCTAGTATGTCCTGCCAGAACTTAGGATGTGAAGGGCTACAACTCAGCACTACAAGAAACCAGCCCGTGTCCCAAGGTGAGTGGGTGCCAACATCTCCTGCTGACAGTGTGGGACCACTCAGGTGTCCTTCCTAGTCCATCCTGTAACAGCCATGAGATCCCGGCAAATGAAATAAACTGGGTATCTCCAACCCCAACCACCTTGGAAAAGAGGTGACAGCAAAGAATGAAGTCCAAACTAGGACTTATTTAGATAACACACAACTGAATACTTGAACAAAGTTAGAACACTTACTTGAGCTTAGTACAGTGGGAAAGGAAAACGTTTTGTCTGTTCTATGCATGAATAAAAAATATCAAAGAATAATTAAAACAATCTCTGTGCATATACAGGCAATATCATTATCATTTGATAGTCTTCAGTGAAACAAGTTTATTTAAATGCTTATGAAAACAAAATAAAAATGGTTGAAGTGAGTCAAATGTAAGAAACATAGATTTTTAGAGAATTTTCCTTTTTTCCCCTCATTGTTACTAACAAATCCTCAACCCAGTTTGAGAGCGTGATTGTGCTAGGTTTTGCACAAATGTGTACAGACAGCAATTATTTGCAAACCGGTGCACGGATTGTCTAAGAGTTCTGGTCCATGTCATTGACGTGGACAAGCTTACTGATTTCTGTGGGACTACACTTATAGCTGTGCCACATGCCTGTGCAAGTGCTTGCTGAATTGAGGCTAAAAAAACCCCAGCCAAAATAATGAAGAACAGATAGAACAAAATAAGGCAACATCTCTCATCTGCCGGACTTTTTTTTTTCTAGAGCAGTAACTCTTCTTTATAAATGCAACACTTGTATTTCTACTCTACTTTTTATATTTTACTCCAAACTTAGCCTGTTAAGCTGACACTCCCCATCTAACTTCCTTTGCTACTGCACTTCTCCTTATTAGCATTTATTTGATTTTGTAAGAAGCCACCAGAAGTTTCTCCAGCTAGTGTCACAGGATACAAGCATTCAGTGTGAACATTTCCTCCTAGTTAACGCTCATACCAACTCCTCCAAGACCAGGCACCTTGGCCTATATCATGTATTACTGGAGTGAAAAAGGGAAGCTGTTAGACGCTGTCTCATTTTGTCTCTGTCACCTACCACTGCTGTACATTTTACACCCAACCCTTGATAATATGCAAAAAATATTCAAACCCTGTATCATGATCTCCTTAATTCATCACTGCAGTTCCTTTGTAGTGCCTTCAAGTCCTGATCTTCAAGCCCTACTGCCAAACTGCTTGCTACTTAACAGAAGTACACATCTCTTTTGTGTGCAGTAAATCTGAAAGGGTCTTCACTTGTTCCATTTGCACTGGGGCTCTGAAAGGTACCCCCAAATTATCCATGAAATCACAGCAGCAGACTTCAAGTCCCCTCCACCATTTTTCTTTTATCTGCAAAATATTCTACCAGACATTTATGCTTATACTCTTAAAACCTCTGAGAAAGTATTTCAGGACTCCAAAGATTTCAAACACTTATAAAATGTACTACGACTTTCTATAAAAACAGGAAAAATAGTCTACAGTAAACTGAAATGGGATGTTTGGTTGGACTCGATGATCGTAAAGATCTTTCCCAACCTAAATGATTCTGTGATTCTATGTTTGGTACTTTCGCCTTCAATACCTGACAAGTAAGAATGAGTTTTGTATTTCAGTAGGTTTTGAAGCTGTTCAGGAAATAGTAAGCTAAACACATCCTGACAATTAATTACTGCAGACTTAAGAGTGGTGGCACACGAACAAAACAGAGTAGTTTTGGAAATAACTTGCAAAGCAGTCCAGCACATCCACCCATCACCCTTCTATACATGTCTTCAGGTCATGCACTCCTTTGTTTTCCACTTCTAACCTTTCACTCTCTTTCTTTTCCCAAACTGGCTTGAAAGCCTCGATTGCTTCACTTACCACCCTCAGATTCCTAGGAAGTGTACTGTAGAGAGCTGTGGCAGGGGCTGCGTATGCACTGTCTTTGCAGCAGTGAATCACCTCAACAGAGCTGAAGGAGAGGGTTGCACTCATTTGCAGTTCTTATTTTTGTTCTGTCCTGCATGTAGCAGGGATGTTGGAGTCTACGAGGCTGGGACTGCCTGGTCATACCTGCACAGCACAAACCTGAGCTGCTGAAAGGGCAAGTCGGAGCCTTCTCCCTTCACCCCCACCTGCTCCATCCTGATGCCGTCTTTGTGGCAGGGCCAGCTCTCTGGCTGCCAGCCTGATCAGGAACTGGACCCCTTTGAAGATTAATCAAAGAGAAAAAAGGGCAGTTTTCTTCTGCATCAGCTCCCTGACCCAGCTCTAAATACAGCGGCAGAAGGGAGACTGCCAGTGCAAGTGGCTGAGGATAACGCCCACATGGACCCTGCCTGCTTCTGCTCACAGCACAAGACAAGGCCATAAAAACAATTTGGGACCCTTCCATCCCTCTGTCCACTACTGATAGACATCAAGAGGAACCAGCTGATGGAGAATAAGATAGAAGACAACAGGCTTTGCAGTTATCTCATACTGGAGGGACTTCATTAAAGCAAATAAAAACCAATGTAGAATTCACGATTCATAAGCCTAGAATAAAACGGGCACCTGAAATGTTAGAAACTAGTCTTGTAGTAAAGTCAGCCCCTGGTTTAAATGCCAGCTTTGTACTAGGTTCAGTAATATTAATAAAACAAAGAACAGTTTGTCTCAATCAATGTTAAAATAAGCTTGGTCATTGAAAAGGGACCTGCTTATCACTTTCATCTATCTCACAAGTTGAAGCTTGTGGTTATATTTGTTAGCAAAACCAAGATCTCCAGATTGCTTCCATATTTTAATCTTTTCTTTCTCTCTATCATTTAAGAATTTCAGCTCCTGCTATTGCTTACATTCTGGTGGAGTATGGTAAAATGCAATTAATCATGATAACAAAATCCTATTCTCATTTGCGAGTAAAACTAATTGTAGCACAGTATTTCTTTTCCATCACCTTAGAAGGTGCCTTGCAGCTTTCCCACAGTATCGAGTTCCCGATATATGCACACACACAGAGTGCCTAGGTGACGACTCATTCCAGCTTAACCTACCTTTTCAAGCTAACTTCTCCAAACAATGTATTATCTGCATTTTAAATGGGGGGTGAAATTCTACCACTCTCTCTCTAAAAAGGACAGGGAGGCTTATTGTACTCCAGAAAAGATTTAAGGAAAGCATTGACGTTCCAAGTAATACTCTCGGGGTGGAAAGAATTGTTCTGAAAGTTTTCTCACACAGGGAAAAGGAAAAAACTACACATAAACGATTTTGTCTACTAATGTGTCAATCCCACTAAAATATTTTAATCAACTGAAGGAATTTACTTATGCATTTTAAAAGATTATGCCCACAGTGAAACAGTTTTGAAGTTGATGGTGTTAGTGATAACAATAACGACTATACAAGGCAAAAACGGGCATTCAGTCACCCAGGTCAAATTCAGTTTCTCTTATGCTTGGGAATAAACTCAGATTACCTGGGTGATAAAACACCCACAGAGCCCAGAGCACAGTTGAGCACCCAGAGGCAGGTACAGGTTTATGTTGTTACAGGACTGATCTTCAGCACCTGCTCTGCCTCAGAAATTGAACCTGCAACAAGGACACACAGCGTATGTCCTTCCACAGACAGATGTACTGTTCAGCATTGTTACACCACTCTACCGCAATGCTTAGGGACAAAAACCTTAAATTTAACTCCAGTAAGGCTGAGAGAAATTCAGAACCTCATCTATCTACCAACTTCTTTAAGCACATTGGAGTTTCACCCTTTCGGACTCCATCTTAGCCACATCTCACACTATCCCAAAATCAGTGAACCATGAGAAGAAACTTCGAAGAAAGCGTGCTGGTTGAGGGGAAGTTATTCAATCCCAGAACTGATGAATGCACTCAACTAACACACACAGAAAATTATTTCAGCTAAAATATACTCAAGTTACAGTTTAGCAACACCTGCTAGTAAATAGTTTTAGAGATCAGGCCATATGATTGACCACCTCAGCTTCTTCCAACAATTGTCAAGCAAATGGAAAGGAGTAAGAGCTAAGAAAATGCACAAAATGAAAATGACATCTCAGAATTCATTCTGGGTAATAGTTGTATCAGTATTCCAGCCAAATGCTTCCCATCTCACTTCTAAGTATTCCATAGTCATTTACAAAAGAAGTTGAGAAGATTACCTTGAGTTTGTATTTATGAGTATTTCTCATCCACTTATAAGGGAATATATAATCCTGGAAAAAAGACAGTATTTTACATGCAGCACACAGAAATATTTATTTCAGGATTTTGAAGTGTTTACTGGCACCTACTGTACTGGAAAGCTGTACTTTCTACTGTACTTGCCTTAAAGTGTCTCAAAAGCAAGTCTTCAATGACCAGGTGGGAGAAGAATTCCAGTCTTACCTGTTACACTAAAGGAGGTTACTCCTGACAAATATTTGTCTAACTTATTTTTAAGAAACCTCTGTGAAGCAAGGGGTTTTCTAAACAGCCCCTAGGTAAGCCCTCTCAGAGTTTCACTATCCTAACAGTTGAATTTGTTTACCTAATATCTAAGCTAATTGTCTAAACTGAACTGACTTCTTTTTGTTCCTCCTCCAGCAAAGATCAACAGATACAACTGAATCATTTTGTATACTGGAAATAGGTTTTGAATACATGCACAAATTATTTTTATATTGAAATGATTAGAAAATAAATTATGAAATACTAGACTTTCTTTAATACTTTGTTAATTCTGGTATTTATGACATGAAAAAAAGCTATAAGAAAGTCATGGTAGCAAAAATAAGCTTCCAAAAGCTAAACACAAAAATGAAATTTCCCCAACAATTCTCAATTTGGTCCCTTAGATATACATTCAACTTTTATTCAACATTACTGGTTTTACTGCTGTAGAAAGCATACCACAGAACAGAGCAAAGAGCCTAACTTTTCCAAAGCCCACTTTAGTTTTCATTTTTCTCTTCCTCTCCTGGGAATATCAGCACTACTACTAGCTGTTACTGTTGGTGCTAGCAGAAATCACCTTGTGCAAACTGCCTATTATCCAACACAAAAAATGATATTTGACTCTCTAATTCTAAGACTGGCGACTGGCACAGTGATTAAGGGACTGTGAAATGTGAATCATTATTTTTCTGTCCACGAGAAATATAACAAGAAGTAGTCTAGAAATTACCATTTCTTCCTGACTGTTATCCATCCTCCCTCACTGGGCTGTAGGACGTGAGTTTCTGCTGTCAGAGTTCAAGTTACCTTTGGTCTAGGAGAAGAGCCAGTAGACACTCAAGGGCACTGAAAATAACAGAGAGTTGTCTAGAGATGACCAGTGGTCACAGAAGCTGCTGCATTTGAAGACCCTCACTAAAGCACCTATCAAAGCTCTATTCATGTCCAAACACCTCCTATCCTAGCTCAGTATACATAGAATATTGAGCAAGCAGCACGAGGCACCCCCACCCACTGAAGGCTACCCCTGTCAAACTTCACAATTTTGCCCAGAAGCAGGGCAGAGTAACAACTCCATAAAACACACCTTCAGGAATGCTTGAAATGTTTCTGCAATACAGAAAGTAAAATAAACAAACAGCAGACTCGAGGAAAAATGATGACGGCTAATTTAATTCCAAGCATTCAAAATCCAACAGATTTCAGCATAACGAGTAACAGGAGATAGAAAACACAGCAAAAGAGGCAAGCTCACTTAGGTAACACCACAATCAGTTTTGCCTACTTAGTGTAAACAGATGTATTCATTTAACAATTGCTTGCTAATAATGAACTGCACTGAAGAGTTGCTTTGCTATGGGAACAACTGCCCCACATCAAAAGAACCTCATTTGTACATCAAAGGAGAAATTATGCTCAGTAGTAATGTTTCTTTGAATTGTCACCTAAAAACAGTATCAGACACACTTAACTTTTGGTCTGAAGACTTTTGAAGGGAGAAGAGATTTTCACTACAGCCAAAAAAAAAACCACCCCAAAAAAAACCCCCACTTTGACTCTGCATACTGCAAATATCATAGGAAAGAACAGAAACTGATTTTAACTATGCGGTGTGAGCAGGTGGGCGTGAAAAAGAGGAAGACTTTTTCTTACGGGTACTCCAAAACCTCTCAGCAACATCAAAGGAAAGCATGCCATGTTCTTCCAAAGCTGTTTGTTTACGCTCCAAGAGCAGTTTATGGTGCGTAGGACTCCCAGTTGCATGGAGGAATGCTCTCCCATCAATACCAAGAACCTCTCATGCTTTCCTATTGACTCCTCAAATACCTCATTTATTCCACTAGCCCTATATGAAAGCTTCCTAAAGACTCAAGAGGTGCACAGTACCGTGCCATTGAAACCTGCTTTGCCCACTCACAACAGAATATTAAATATTGCCTTGCTCACTCCCTCTCTGCTGCTTTCCTCTTTCAAGAAAAACTTCTCTGCAGAATTTTGCTACTTCATTCAACACCATCCACAAAGTCTGAAGTAGCTCAGTGGTGGGCTTTATGTCATTTACTGATGATGGCATGGCTTTATGTCACACACAGCACTTCCAGGCTTCTCGCTAATCCCCATTCTTCTTTTCTTCTAAGCCTTGTTACTTGAGAATTTGACAGGCGGAAGTTTCACGTGGACAAGGCCTTCCAAAATGAAGCTGCCACTGGCTGTTGATGACCAGATGAAATACATCAGAGTAGATGTGCAAAGGCTGCACAAACAACAATGCAAGCTCTCATTCGTTTTCTCTAAGTAAAAGCAGAAGTAAAAGCTCCAGGTTCAAACTCATTCGACTCTTTAAACCCCACAGAAGTACTCTGAACAAACGGCCAAGCACTACAAGCAAGGACAGCCACGCACTACTTTCCATTTTACCTCTGTGTGTTTGAAAATCACAGAAAAAGTGAAAACTTCTGTGAATAGATCCTAACACTAATTGCACAACTAAAAGAGATAGTACTACAAGATTCTAAATCAGTGCAAAACTTCAGCTCAGTTGGTTAAAATTAAGTAATAAAAACATTTCTGCCCGAAAAAAAAATCAAGTCATATGGTGACTTTGTCACCAGTCTAAACCCATAAAATGCAGAAGAAGAAAAAAAATGGTAGGCAACTTCAATGTACTCAATTACTTCCATTAATTGTTTACACTTCCTAATGAAATCAGTTTCACAGCCCTAGGCAATATAGCTTAGAGATGAAAAAGCAGGGCATACCCTCCTTGTTCTGAAGTCTCTCTGTCTCTCTACTCTTATGAGCTGCTCCTAGCAGGAAACACCCTTCCTCCAGCTGTAAGGACAGTTGAGCAGCTGCCTTAATAACCAATGCCAGCTCCACATATTAATACATAAAAGCAGCTGCCTGCCTGCCCATGCAGCTGAAGGAAAAGTGCTGGAGGCACAGGCCAGTATCTAATACTGGCAGTGATTGCAAAGGCAGCTGCTCGGTTCATACAGCTGCAGGAAGAGCGCTAGGTATCAAAGTCAGAGGAGAAATGGAAGATGGGATGGTTCAAGATGTGTAATCATAATTCCCAGAATTTATAATAGATACTTGCATCCTTAATCTCTGATCCTGAGCTGCCCATTTGTGAACCGGGATAAATATCGGATAAATATGCCTCTCTGCTCAGAGGATTGTGAAAAATTAGAATTCATTTGTGACTGTAAAGCATATTTATATAATGATATCATACCAACGGCAAGAAGAAATAAGGAATTCAATCTTCTCCACAAATTATTCAAAGCATGGCACGGCTGTCCATTCCATAAATACCATTTGTTCTATGCATTAAACAATATTAAAGACTTAGAAAAATTTAAGATGAAAATTAAGCACGGATAGGCAACTTAAGCACTCTTCAACTTCTGAGTGCTAGCTAGATTTTGTAAACAGCTATAAGGATCTTTCCATTTTGATTGCTTTTCAGGCACACTTGTACATGAGAAAGGAGTGCATGTATACACAACACACACACCAGAGAAACACGCCCTGGTTTCCCTGCTCTGACTCAGCAGGCATATGTAGCCGTCTATACTTCACTGCATAACATAAATACTGTA
This sequence comes from Pterocles orientalis, assembly GCA_011057875.1. Lineage (NCBI taxonomy): Eukaryota > Metazoa > Chordata > Aves > Pterocliformes > Pteroclidae > Pterocles > Pterocles orientalis. The sequence goes on from WKFP01014153.1 coordinate 472,527, forward strand.
TGCAGTTTATACCGTTTTTGGAAAAAGCAGTCTCTATAGATATTCTGCAGGCGATAAACACCAAACAAGCTATATTTTCAAACTGGTACAGAAACTGCATGCAATTACTAGCAGAAGGGGCATTCTGATCCCTTTCCTTGTTGACAGGGCAACTACAGGGCTAGCAGAACTGACCAGACTCTTGGAGTTGGAAGTGGGGAAGAAGCAGGAAGAAGAGCCCATAACTGGAAAACAGATGGGGGTGTCTCAGAAACACAGGGTCTGTGCTGGAGTGGACTTCAGTATAGGAGGCACAATGGAGGGATCAAACACAGGACAAGAATCAAAAGTAGAAGGAAATCCAAGGGCAGAAGAGAGGACAAGGACCTATGTACAGCACAGGTTCTTCCCCTGTGCCACCTCTTAACTTTGGGTCTCATCTCCAGATTGAGATCAGGGGGATGCTCCTGGGTTAGAAAGCTCCGATTCAGACACAGAGAAACTCCAGTGCCTCCGTGGGAATCAGCACAGGGCTGGCACAACTGGTAGCCCTGCAGCCAGGTACCTCTGATTCAGGACCACAGTGTAGTCCGCAGCATCGACACCATGTCTCCCCCTGTTCTCCAGAACATCACAGACTTCGTTTAGCTTAAATTGAGATATCCCACCTTCCTATCATTCTGGCTTAACTTCTGAACAAATGTCTGGGGAAGGAAAAAACAACCTCAATCATTTAGAAATTTCCATCTCTGTTCTCAACTAGTCCTATACAATTACTGGCTATGCAATGGTATAAATGCAATTTAACAGCTACTACGGCTGCTGGCAGAATACAGCAATAGCCAATACTACTTGTATACCAACTTACTAGAAACTGTGCCTTTCAAAAGTTCCCATAAGAAAGAAATACTTGATACGCAATGGAAAATGTCTACCTTCAAATCATTAGATATATTCGGTATCCTCTTGGATTATTCCACACAGCACTACTAAGAAAAAATAAATGGATCCAAAAGTTTTTTAGATAAAGAAGTCCTACATTTATATTACAACAGATTCTTAAAGAAGACAAGAAGAAGAAAAATACAAGGAAAATGAAATCTCACAGTGTTGCTAACTACCCCTCCTCAATCTCTCTAGCCTTTTGACTAAGTTTAAAGACCAAGTATTGAAAATGGTATAATAACAAAATGATCAAAGCCACTTTGCAGATACTTTGTGTCCCAGCATTGGTCATTTATAGAACATTCTTCCTCAATTCTACTGTAAAGTCACTATGAGCAAGTGAGCTCTGCAGGCTGCTGTTACAGCAACTCGTGGCTGCTTGATAACCCATCATGTAGCCACTCTTGTTCATCTGCTGACAGGAGTCTCTTCAGGTCAAGTCCCACAAAAGGCAATGGGTTTCTCCCCAGTGCTGACACCACAGTGTAATACCTCCGGCTATTGCTGAAAGGTGACATATTTCAGAGGAGACACTAATATTCACTTGCCTATATCCTGCTCAAGAACACCATTACTGCAGATAAACTGGCACTAACATAAATGTTACCAGCTGTACACACGATAACCATGTTCGCGTGTAACCACTGTCCAAATTTGGTGCAATTCATTCTGCTGAAAAGCCCTCCCCATCAAAATCTCTCAAGGCAGAACTAGCACACGGCATAACAAAATAAACTTGAGTTTTTTGGTTTCAATATCCACCATTCATCTTTTGTCTTCCCCCCAAATTGACAATATAACTGTATATATTGTATAAAATGTACATTTAAATTACTGGTACCATTACGTATGCCTGTAATGTACTGTTTTAATATCAAATAAATTTTAACATTTGTATCAAACTGAGTGAATGTATGAGGAGAGCTCTTGGTTGTGCTGCTGGCTGTGTTTTTATGTTTCAGAACTGAAGCACACGGTAAACAAACCACTCACGCTTCTCATTATGGGCCCAATTATACATAAAACTCCAGTCGATAATTAGTGCTTCCTACTCAATTTGCTGTCATTCACACAATATTTCTAATGAAGTGAAATAGATCAGTGTGTGACATGCTGCATTTTTATCAATAACCTATATACAAAGGTAAAATTATTTCACTACCAGTTAATGTTATCCTTCACTGCTCTATTAGTCGAGAATTCCCTTGCCCCCTCTCCAAGACTCTGGCAAATGAAGAAATTCTTGTGATTTCTTCCAAAACGCTAAAGGCACTTCCCTCTTTCTGGATACATCGGTTGTGTTGAAAGCCAGTGTACACTGAAATACCTGAGGAAATTAAGCAAAAACTTTTAAAATATCTCCAAAACCAAACATTTCGAGCAGAAGAGGAATGGCAAGCTACACAAGCTAAAAGGCAACATCAATGGTGGCCAGCAGGTCAAGGGAGATGATACTCCTCCTCTACTCCACTCTCGTGAAGAACCCACCTGGAGCACTGCATCCAGCTCTGGGGTCCCCAGTACAAGACAGACATGGACCTCTTAGGGCGGGTAAAGAGGAGGGCTACGAACATGGTCAGAGGGCTGGAGCACCTCTCCTATGCAGAAACACTGAGCCTGGAGAAGAGAAGGCCTCAAGAAGACCGTACTGCAGCCTTCCATTTGATTCCTATCAGGCATTGGACTATCACATCTACAGCACCCGAGGCACAACAGGAGGAGTGGCTGGTACAGAACTAGAAGATGTAAAGGATAGAGAAGAAACAATGACTGTCAGCAGAATACGCAGTCCTAGATAGTAAAACCTCACCTAAGACATACTTGCAGATGCTCTGAAGATACGGACCAAATCCCCAACAATGGTGTACACAAGCAATTTGCACTCTGTGGAGATAACAGTCTTAAGCTGCTACTTCTCTATTCATAGCTTAATTACTATGCTGCTTTATACAGTTGTTTTTGTTATATTCTATAAGCGGTGACCCCAATTTGTACACAGGTTGAGAGAACAATTTTACTTTCTCCATTTTCTTTGCCTAGGTACTGTGCATTGCTATGTATCTCAGAGGAGTTCAATACTCTTGCTTAGCTTTTACTTTTCTGAAATGAAAGCAGTTAAGGTTTTAACTAGAACCTCTTCCTATTAAAAAATCGTTTAAGAAAAAGCCCACTAAACAAGTGCAAAAGACAATGGAAAATAAATACTGGCATTATAGCAAAATCTACAGGTTTTTTTTTTAAACATGCAATTCTCTATACATCTTTATCCAAAACATAAGAAAACATCTGTTTTCAGGACAAAACACAGCATTTTTATCTTAGCATTCAGCCTTATTTGTTATATCACCCAAAACACCAGTGAATGTTTAACTCCAGCAAGTGGCTGAGAGATGACAATGTAACTACATACTTTTATACAGTGTGTTACACATACTGAACTGTTAACCCTCCTAATTTATTCTTACAAATCTCAAGTAAGCAAAATAAGAATCTAAACACCAAGCAAGAAGGTAGGGTTGACTTTTTCTTCTCACTGTAAATCAGAGAAGAATCCTGCTGACACCTTCCATTACAACACAGTTCTGCAAACTGGCACAAGCAGAGGTAGATGCTTCACTAGCTCCAAGCTGTTCTGCAGTCTCACTGCCAGGAAACAGATGCTGGGAAGCCATAGCAACATTTATGCCATTTATCAGAAGAGTCCTTTTCAATTATGATGTGAATCGACAAACTTCAGCCAGGAAGGATAACGTCTCCTGGTTAAAATGCAGAAATAATAAATTCAGTTACTTCCTACTCCTACAAAAAAGTCTGTATTCATGGATACCTTACAGTTTCCATGCTTGTAATTTTTTTTTCTTTCACAAAAGGGGGATAATAGTTTATTAATAGCAGGGGGATGTTGAAAAACATGTTTCATTAATATTCACAACATTCCTCTTGAGCATTCCAAAATCAGTGACAAAAATTAGTAATCTGATATGACAGTTTTTACAGAGACACATCTTACTGATGGTTATTCACACAAACTAGGATATGTACATGTAGCAGGCTGTTTCCCCTACAATGTCATCAACTCTTCATATGAGCGTAAGACAATAAATAGGAACAGGCATTTTACTACAAGGATGGACAAAACAGGCAATATGATACAATTCCTACCCTGAAAAGCCTACAAACTTACTTTTAATGAAAAATTAATGGAGCTTAAAACGAGAGGGAAGGACAGGTGAAGATGAAAAACAGGCTATGAGGTTACTCAGGACATATTTTTAAAAATACAGATCACGATAATTCAGAACAATTTTAAACAAAATAAATACAGACTGAGGGAATATCCATAGCACAAGGAGGTTACCATCAAAATGGTAGAAAAAAATCCCATTCCTATGAAGAAAAGAGATAAGGAAAAAAATCCCCTCAATTTGGTCTGCCGTCAGGCTAGCCAGGCATATGCCTGTAGGGTTCCTATGAATGCATACCCATATATTTCTGTAATGCAATCTCTGCTGGTCTAATGTGAACAAAATATTCAGCAACCCACCCCAAAGGCCAACAAGCTCTCATTAGCCTCCTCCCTAATCTCCTAGTGGGAAAATGCCCGTGGCCAGGAGCACCAGTCTCGGGTGGTTCGGCCATGTGGAAGCAGTGGCTGCAGGTCACCTCATACACAGCTATGAAACCCAGTGGGTGCTGCCATGTTTCACCTCCCTCATCCCCACTCCCACCGCAAGCCTCACAGCTAAACGTTTAAGCAAGTGAAAAGGGTTTTACCCTTCAAACAGCTTGTTTTCTTACAGAAAGCTTACAAAGGAGGGGATGCCAACACATTTTGTGCAGTTTTAAAAGCTATTAGCAAAATAGCTGGATTTTCAGGAAATATTTCAGGGTGCGGTGGAGTTACAATTTACAGTGAGACACCACCAGTCCCAGGGGAAAGCAGGACAGACCCAACACTTTTATCTATAGCAAACTCGCTCGACTTGGCTTGTGCTCAGAGTGCGCTGGCGAGGCAGGCTGGCTCTCCTCGCACAACAGCACTCGTGTCTTCCCAAGGCTCCTCAAGTTCACACCAACCTCTTACTCCGCAGGAGAGAACAGCAGCATACTTGTTCACTTCAGCATATTTTTTCATTAGAGAAGAAATGCTGATTTCAGAGGATGTCACAAAAATCATTATGTAGAACAAAAGCATCTCTTCAGTTTGGGATAACTACCTATGAAAACTTTAAATTTTACTTCCACGTGCCAAAACACAGACCACGCAGAATATAATACAAGATACAGTGCTTAGATTACAATTGAAACAATAAAAATTAAACCTACATCCATTACAATAGCAGTGGTTTGCTGCAGACTTTAATCTCAAATAAGCTGAAATTTAAATTAAAAAAAAGTGTAAAACCGCACAATTACAAGATCAGAATCAAAGTGTACCAGCCTATGTAAAAATGATTAATAATATTTTGGATGCCACCATTCACCAGCCCCCATACTATGTCCTCTCCAGTTCCAACATATGTTTGCATCTATGCTTGAGATAATTTTTGATAGCGGGCAAACTAATTAAACATTCTTTGCAAGCCACAGGGCTGAAGTCACCGTGTGGTGACTAAACACTGCAGCTGTCAGGAGAGGCAAAGTGGGTTCCCATCCTAATCCCGTGCTGACCTCCAAGCCGAGCCTGAGAACCTGTCAGAAAGGTGCTCTCACAGCACAAGACAGCGAGCAGCAGCTGCTTATGCTCAGCAGGCTGCAGCCAGTCTGCGTTTTTTCCTTTTTTCTCCACCCCCCTCCTTTTTTTTTTTTACTGTCACTCTGGATACACACTGCACAACGCTCACACACGCACATCCCCACTCCCGGTGGGAAGGAGCTGGCAGCAAGTTCAGTTTTTCACATGCTCAAAAGCTGCTCAAGCCCAGATCGAGATGAAACCTGACGTCCTGTAGTCAAACTGCAGGCAGAAAACCTGCACCCACCTTGTGCGTAGGATAAGAAGCATGAAAAATATATTGAAAGGTATTTCCAGATCCAATTAAATGCTGGTATTTGACAATGTTAATTCTTTCACGTAACTAATGAAAGCATTAAGGTTTTTTGCCCTTGAAAATAAAGAAAATTAATTTGAAAAGTACATCAATAATATAAGCAAAAGGTCAAGAAAGCTTATTTAATCATACAAAATTAGTCACTAAAGCATAAATACATGGCAGAATACCTAACCTAACTTTAATTTGTAGGGTTTTTTTAAATACAAGGTAGAAGACAAAGAGAAAGCAAACTTTTTTTATATTTCAACTGAGATGCAATGCAGATATAATATTAACTCACTGTGAAAAACCTGACAAACAACAGAGTCAACAGAGAAGGAAAACCTGAATAATGCCTTTGAATAAGGCATTCATTCAAACAAGCAAACCTCAGCAATTCAGCTAGCTATGGTCTGTCCACAAAGACTCAAATTACTAAACTGACTGGAGGACAGCAGCATTCTGTCTGCTGATCAATACAGGACGTGGTTTATCAGTGGTGACAATACTCTGGTCACCGTGCCTCTCATCCCAGTGAGCTCCTCATGGCAACTCAGAGCAGCCTAATTTTCTAAAATAAAAAAGAATGCAAATATAATCACTGTTTATGGAAAGCCAATTCCGAAACCAAGAGACTGGAAAAGAACTTTTTTTTTTTCCCTATGAGTTTCTAAAACACAGTTTAAAGAATTACTCAGCATCTCAGCATTACTCAGCACTGCTTCATCAGTTTTGCTTACAGTTCACTGCAGGGTCTAGCACAATGCACTGCAAAGACCTGTTCTCATCACAGGTACCCAAAATTTTCCTTTAGTACTGTGAGCCCATCCTTCCACCACCAATTAAACAACTCGTCAAGTTTCCTCCAGTTCAGTCCTTACATGCATAAGGAAATACTGAAGAAGCCTAAAGGGATTTCAATCTCACTCCCGCAAATTTGACCCATGTGTTTCCTGGTTTTGTACCAGCGGGGCATTTCCTGACTGGAAGAGTCGGTATTGGTTTCAGTGAAGAAAAACTTATCTGTTACAGGTACTAAAGCCTCACCTGCACTAAGGTCAATTGACCAGATATTCAAAAGAATGTAGTGTCATGACTGATACTGGGCTGACCTCAGAAATAAATACATCTTCATTTCTTAACTTTAAACTAGACAAGCAGGAGTACTCTTTTTCTGAAGAAATGTTCAGACACACTGCCTTCTTACTGTTTCTCAAAGGTACCAGTGCTTACACAACAGAATGGTTAGGCCTCCTTTAAGTGGTGGGAATTGAGGAGAGCACTTGAATTCCACCTTCTCCTCTCTCTCCCACAAACTGCCTTTTCCTGCTAATTTCTAGGACTCCACCAAAGCAGCCAAAGACTCAGTTTCCCAGCTGTCAGGGAACAGGAGACAGGTGAGTATCAAGCACTGGGACAACAGCACCATCACTTCTCTGGGCGCCAAGCCACTCTTGAGGAAACAACAGCTACAAGATGCTTGGCAAAACAGGTTACCAGGAGAACATCAAAGCCATCCTTTGATCAGCACACCGACTTATAAAAGACAGCACTGTATTACAAGATCTTCATCCTTTGGACTTGGAGGCATTTCAACATAGAGGGCTTGATACAGAAAATATTTTCTAGTAAGCAGTTTGATATTATTTAAAGGTATTTTTGCAACTGAAACACAAGGAGTTATTTATTCAAAATTGAAAACTTAAGTCTTCAAGACACAGGCTGTTTTCTGAGGGCATATGCATGAAAAGAGTGTCTATCTACATGAGAACCACCCCGTGGCACACCCTTGTGTTTCAAGTACAAGCTGCATTCCTTCAGCTAGGGCTCCTTCTAGGAAGCAAACTCAACAAATGAGATCTGAATTAAAATCATTAAAAATAAAATTCCGTATGAAACTTTACCCACGGGAAAAGGAAAGAGAAACAAAGAGTGGAGATTGCATGTGGCAGATGTTAGCCATGCCTCTCATGGCGCTGCTGGAATGTGTATGCGTACATGGTGATGGGCGCAGGGAGATGTGACCTAACCTGAATAAAACTTCACTGCCCCTAATTTACAGAAGGACACAAGCAAAACTTTGCTTTTAATCTTCAAAGTGCAGTTGGGATCATTATCCCATCATACTTAACTAATATTCAAAGTGTCTATAACCTTAAGGGAATAGGTTTATAAACTATGAGAGGCTGAGCCTGGACAGACTGACTATACAACATAAGGCTCTCCGCTATGAACAGCCCATAAAATACTTATTAAAATGGTGTGAGAAGTTTTAGGCTTGATAACAAGAGTCAGCATAGATGAGCTCTTAAATAAAAAATTCTTCTTGTCATGACAATCCTAAGTATATAGACCATTTGTTTCCAACCAGGGATTTTTAACAGCCTCATTATTTCCTGAATTAAAAGATGTCTTTCTCATGAACCAAAATTTTGACTGCAAAAATATCTTATTATCCTAGAAGCTACCCTATTTGTTGATACAAATACCAAGGAAAGATTTTATACTTTTGTCAGTATGTGTCACAGTTCACTATATAATTAATGCTTTCTGCTGTGATTAAAGTTGGCTACAAAGCAAAACTTTCTATGAAATGACTAAAGGTTGTACTTTCAAATCAAGAAAGAAGGAGTACCAAAATAGGAGATACTCCATCAGGGAAATGATTGATTCATAAAATGGTGTATCTGCTATACTGCCAGTCGGTCCAGGTGTTTGCCTTCAGAGAGAGGCTGTATCACTATTCACATAACCATAATCATTGGCCAACGCATAGCTGACAGGTGCCAATATCAAGCCCAGTTAAAACAAAAGCATTCTTACCAGTAGTACTTTTGTGATCACTTTGTTCTGTCAGCTGCAGGATGTAAAAAACTAAAATAAACTACTCAGGTAGAAGCCAGCCACGCTTCTAGATTGCATGTTACACGCATTAATTGTCAACTTGCCCAGCCACAAAGTTTTGAGTACATCTAATATCTCAAGAGGGAAAATAACTTACTTGGAGGTGGGGCAGGAGGGATGAAGTATCTGGGAGGGTTCTTTCCAAAATTTTACCTTCTGAAAACCTGATTTTCTGTTCATGGTATTGATTGGCTAATTACATTTTACCCCCCTTCCTCGTCAACAATAGTGACTTCTTATTTCATATTCACATAGAAACAGAGTAGTGTTCTTGTTCTCCATCTGCTGGCTCTGCAGCAGCAGTTGACCATGATTTCCAGAATCCTCCCATTGTTGATAAAGCAGCAAGGAAGAGCAAGGATCCAGACGCAAAGGTTATATACTACACCCCTTACTATTAATATTTTATGAAGTTGTGTCTGTAACGAAATGAAAGCAGACATAACAGAACCAGAAATAATCCCAGAACTAATCAGACAGAAAATATGAAGGTGATGACCTGGACTTTATGACTGCAAAGAATTCACCGCTTTAATTTCTTCTGAGTAAGTTTACTTCAGACTAGTTAAGAATGCTATTTAATTTACTACAACATTATTATCATAATTCATTTATATCACTGACATGACATTACTGATTTCACAGCTTATATTGTGCCATATCCTGGAGTCCTCCTACCTGATTCAAGTGTTAATTTATCAGTTACCATCAATTAACAGTTACCTTCAAAATAATCCCACACATGGAGCCCACCATGAGAGCTGCTATCCAATCTCATACTGACAGTGTACTAGTTATTAGAAACTAAGTTGTTTTAAAAACTAATAGCAAATTAAAAGTCCTAGATATATATTTGCATCCTTGCAAATATATGACAGACAGCCATACTCCAGCACGCACACTTGCACAGAGCAGGATGCTTTAGAAGAGGGACGCCTGGACAGTCAGTGGTTAAACAACGTAGTATCCAGCCTCTGATGTGCAGCATGATCAAACTTCCAGTGGAGTCAATGGGACTACTCCCAAGAAACAGCTTCTTCAGCTTCCCCAACAGTCCCTTATCACACAACATTGCTCAAACTGTGGACAAGACTGGGCCAGGTGACAAGAAAACGGTTACTTTTAAAGAACACTAACAACTACTGTGAGCATCCTATTTACATCGTTTTAAGTCTTCACATATCTCATTTCCCACTTTTTGGATTTACTTCAAATTTTAGTTTCCTCTTCCTCTAGCCCACGGCACTGGATACCTTCTAAGGCTTGCACAATCTGGTCTCTGGCATACTGAGAGCCACTCCAGCTTCCACGAGGAAGGAGAGGCAGTCCTTAGATGCCCTCCTGCCTCCCTTTTCAGTGGGAAACCTAAGAGAGACTATGTAAGTGGGACCAGACGGCTCGGTGCGAGACTGAAAGGATCAAAACTACAGACCTGTATCACTCCAAAACAGTTTACTTTAAATTTTCAGAGGTTTCCAGAACACCATGCTAAGTTGTCATGGGATAAGGATAATCATCACATTGATTAATACAATGGGAAAGATGGGAAATAACATGGGGAATAAAGGGGTTAATTTTCTCAGTAAAGGGAAAAAGTCCCACAGGAATCTACTAATGCAGTCTGTATACAAACAGCCTCCCCCAAAAATGAAAAAGGAGGTTATAGCATTTGCTCACATATTACTAAAAATAAAGCTAGCTGCAAAGAGTTTGCATAAGCACCTCACAGTAATGTGAATGGGATATAAAGTGACAAATGAAATTAACGCAGGTTAAGTGTGAAGCACTGCACATTGGGGGAAAAGTATCCAAACTTTACACGCACAGTACATTGACACTAAACTACTTTCTACTGCTCAGGAACAAGATAGTGGGGTTACAAAAGATGATTTAAAAGAAAACATCAGCTTTAGACTCTGCTGCAGTCAAAAAGCAAATCAAGTATTTGGCTTTACATAAGAAAAATATCTAAAATGAATTTTTTTATGCTATTGTACAAAATCAGGGCCTTAAAAAGTGTCCCCTGTATTCATCCTCTCTCCTGTAAAAGGATATAGTTAAACCTGGAAGTGTTCAGAGAACAGTGGAACAAACAGCTGGGACTGTTCAGCCTCAAGAAGAAAGGACTGACCAGGAATACATTTGAGTCTTGAGTCATGGAAAGCATTGAGCGGGTAAAACTGTTCACTGTTACTTCCACACAAGAATAAGTGGGCATTAAATAAAACTGGCATGACAAGCTAAGGAAAAGTAACTTCATTTATCATACAGGCTGGGATACTGTCACAAGCTATTGCAGATGCTAAAACAGTTGACAGAAGTTGAAGGAGTGTTTCACTGGGGCAGGGGAGTTGAGTGAAGGGCTATTCACCACGAGGACTCCACCTCTTGCTCAGGAAGCCCCTGTAGCCACAAGTTGTCGGAACAAAAGCACTGCTCTGCTACTGCCCTGTCCTTAAAGCTTCCCCAGGCATTGGCTGCTGATCGAGTCCAGGTACTGCAAGAGGTACTGCTGTCTTACCCCAAATAGTTGTTTTTACATTCTTGTTTCTGCCATAAGAAGCCACAAGTAACCACAATGAGAAGCTTTTGGGGTAGAAGATCAGCCCCAGGCAGGCTGGAGGGAGGGAGATAAAACAGGAGACTGGAGTCCCCAGGTGGGAAGTCCTTCCTTTCCCCTCAATTCTTTGTTCTGCATCCATTCAAAACACCTTAAAAACCTCAATTATTTTCAAATATCCCCACACATGAGTCAAATAGTTGTGATTAGAGGGAAGTAAAATCTTGAAAAGCTACCATTATACTTAAACCAAAACATTCAACAACCAGGAATCTCATCACTTACCTGAATGCAAGACTTAGTCACTGAAAAGGAAAACACAGATGCCCTGGAAACCTTCTCTTCTTCAAACAAACATGAAAAGGTTTGAAAAACCATTAGTTTAAAAATACTGATGCAAAAAATAAGCCTGAATCTAAACTGAAGGTAATTCAGCAAAAAGCAGTTCTTTCTTCTCACCAGAAATGCAACCTTCCTTTAATTGGTTTAAATTTTTTAAATTGTTTATATTTTTTATGCTTGTACAGATTCTTTCATTTGAAGTAAGAAAAACCTAAGTCACTGAAAATTGCACACTGAACAAACTGTTATTCCTTGCAAGTATGTATACCTATTAAAATACATGCAACTGACTCAGCACTTGTTTTAACATAATTCAATCAAAACCAAGAGATCCTACATTAAAAATGTACATTTTCTGTCATTGGATAGCTGTTGAAAAGTTTCTCCAGAGCTAATCTTTTTTTATTGAGGGAAACCCTCGATAACATACTTCATTCACCAAAAACACATTGTGACTGCCTTTCATCTGACACGGGAAGAGGTCATGCGTACTATCAGTGCTTCAGTGACTTAAAACTGTGCTCCCAGAGTGGCCGAAAGGCCAGGAAGAGTCTTTTGACCAGTGACTATCTGTCCCGATTGCAGGATATCAGAGATACGTCACAATGATGGCAATTACGCGGCTCTCCCCAACAAAACAAAGGCAGGTCGATGCCACCTTCCCAATCCAACACATTCGCCAACACCTAAGGATTTGTCCCATCACCAGGCCTAAGAAATCCTCTCAACAAAAGGACAGACTCACTGGTTCCTCAGGCAACTGGAGGTGGACAGGGAGAGGATGGAGAGAAGGGAGCTGCATGGATCACCAACATGGGAAGGGTGAAAAAAGTCGCCATGGATCAAAATAATAACACTAACAAAAAAAAACCTCTTTTTAATTACCTGGAAAAGTTATTCCTTATTACTTTTTGAGGGGGTGGGGACATGATTTTATTGCTTCCTATTTAGCTCCATATGTATAGTAACATCCAGGTTTTACTTTGCAGAATTGCTGCCTATCATTTGATAACTGATTTCTCCATACGTTCAATACTGTATGACCGTACCTTCTGATTGCCAATATTTTTCTTCAGACTTTCTCCAACTCGTCAACTTAATTTTGAAACCTAAGGCCACATTACAGCTCAAAGGAATCTGAAACTGGATTAGCAGTCCCTCTCATCTTGGTATCACCTATACATTTAATGAGTGCACTGCAAAACAAGAAATACGAAAATGTGCAACGCCCATTACAATTTAATAGTATAATGGACTTGTTCTCTTACCTGGCAACAGTTTGGTTGCCACCATCCTCTGTTCAACTGAGCTTGAAACAAAACACATAATCCAAGAAATAATATCCAAATCAAACACATTTATGTATAAATGTATATATGCAAACATAAAATTTTCAGCCACTTAATTGTAATTCTAATGCTACACAAATGATTTCACTACAATCAAAATAATAAAATGAGCAAATCTGCTTCCCTGACAAGTACACCTATAAAGCAATTATTTTTGCACGTACTTATTTGTAAGTCTCTTCAGGACTTTTAAAAGTTCAACTTCATTCCTTAAGATATTTTACAAGCTAAGGCTCAAATATGAACGTTTCTTCCTGGTTTATAAGAATCACAAGCAAAAGGGTTTTATTGAAGAAAGTGACATTAAACACTGAAAGTGTGAGTGAAACACATGTGCTATAAAACTAATTTTCAAATAATTTAGTTACAGAATTTTATACTGTAAATATTCATTATGAATTCCAATATGTACTTTCACGGTAGATCTTAATTGATCCTCATCAGTCCTTTCATAAAATAACTCCTCTCAGACAACTGGGTCAAACTGTTATTTTTACAAGTGTCTAAATTCAAATTTGCACAGACACATTACATTCCTTAGAATAAACAAACACACATGCAAACTGTGTACAGTAATATATTTGAGTATTGACTTTGCTCTTCTATTTTAAATAATTGCACAAACATTTGGAAAAGCAGAACAGATCACTGACTACCCAAATATTTCTCCTAAAAAACATATGCAAAATGTAAACACACAACTTCTGCAGTATAACTTGGCAGCAGCTGCATGTACCCAAGACCAGGCCGGTCAGAAGAAAACATTTCCATGCTCAAGGACATTGCCCATTTTTCCATGTGGTTTCTTTGGAAGGAATAACCCATGTCTTCACTAGGCAGGGAAGATACATTTCAACTATCCGTGGCATAAAACTAAGCACACATACAAGAAGAGTTGGCTTTCTCAGAGGCACACTGTAGGTGCGTAAATCTAAGAAGCTAAATTCCTTACATTCCAATCAGGTACAGGTACTGGGAAGTCTTCCATAGGACCCAGAACTCTTCAACATCTGTACTTACTATAAATTAAAACAGACCACCTTTTCCAAGCAGAAGGTAACCCTTCTTCATGCAATATGACCTAAGCAGGTGCTGTTCTCCACAAAGAAGGTCCTTCTCTCCTGAAGCAGCCTGTGCCATGCTTCAGTGCTATGGAAACAGGTCGTTTTTTCGCTCTGCAGGGTAGGCTTTCACTGCTGGAAGGTGATGCATGATTCCAGGCAAAATGTCAAACTTGTGAGTAGAAACCATGAAATGGGAGATAGCCTTTTCAGGGCCATTACCATCTTACTCCAAGTGGGTTTCTATCAGAGCAAACTGCAGACTGTAATTCACTGCTGCCTCCTGAGATTTCTCTCCCTAAAACCAAAACCTAGTGAAACAGTGCAAAGCAGGTCCATAACGGCACCCACCAGCCCGCAACACACAAAGCCAACACCAGCATTGCCACTCTGCCCTCACTCAGTACCCAAGAGTGAGAAACTTGAGAAATGCTCCACTGAGGCGTTAAAGTAACACATTACTGTTATGCGCACACTGGCACAGACCAAATGACCATTCAGTGCCTAACTAATTAGCAGCACTTCCACTCTGCCATGAGGGCAAGTCTCCTCTGATGTGATTGACTGTGTCATGCAGAGTCCCACTGAAGTGAACAGGGTCTACCTGGAGATTTAAAGATACATACAAGCATGTTTGTGATTCAATCTTCTTCCTTCTTATTAAATATTAATACCAGTAAAGACTATTTTTGGTACTGTGGTTTTGTAAAGTCAGACTGCAATGCATTATTAATGTTGCTGTACCTAAAAGGAGATGACTTTCAGGCCTCCACAGACTGGATTTAGGTGTTCAACTTCCACGGAAATTCAGTGAGAGACAGAAGAGCTTAACTACCGTTGGTACCTCTGGAAATTCCCTCAAACTCACCACACATTTTTTTTCTCTTCAAAAACATTTTGACATTCACACAGACCCCAATATGCTGACTTACAAATTCTGCTTTTTTAAAAATAGCAAAAATTCACGCCTTTCGCTTTCCTCACACTGTACATACATACCAGCTTGAGGAGTACCTGCCCTACTGTCTCTCTGAATATATGTCTCTACATACACAATGTTATGAGCTCAATTTTATCACAAGTCTGTTTCTCCATAATTCGCATTGTAAAATCCAGCAACCTAGTTCTGAAATTATAAAGTTTTATTGTTTCATTTTTAAATAACAGGTTTGATGTTTTGTTTTACCTTTAATCTGTACCATCCATCCTGGGACAATGTCATTAATTGTCCAACTTGATATTAGATTTTCCCCACCAGGACTGTAAATAGGCCATAACCTTGGGAAAGCAGTATCTATTAAAAATTCTTACACGTAAATCATCATCATCTTTCAAAAAAAATGCAGTAATTGCCAGTTTGAAAAGCATCACCACAAGTCATCAATGTTTTAAAATCTTCTCAACCTCAAACTTTACATTTTCCCATTTTCCAATTTTGAGGCAAATGTCATACTCATTCTCTCCAGCATGCAAAACCAGATTTATTCTGCAGTTTTAACTAGCCTCTCCTTCAACTGTGGGCCGCTATGTGCAGTGAGTCACTGAAAAAGCTGCTTTTATTGACAGGTATCTCCCCCCTCTTCTCATCCCCACATCCTTTCTTTTTAAGGCTACAATGGTGAAGCTGGATGGGAAAAAGCTCGGTTGCTTTGTCTCAGGTCTGAGCAGCATCTGGCTTTCCCACAACAGGTAGGCACAAGCAGAGTGCTGCTGAATGCAGGAGACCCTGCCAGAGGCTCAAACCACTAGTTACTGCTGCCATCTAAGGCACAGCGGCATTTTCTCCTGATCATGGCTCTCTGCCAAGCTCTAATTAAGACACTTCAGTATGTCAGAGAGTTAACCCTCTGCTGCACCTGCCTTCTACAGAAGCAACCAAGGCATATGCATCTTCTTGCTAGAAATACCTGAGTAGCTTTCCCATTACCGGTATTGTGAGGGCTCCAACCCCACTACATTTTTACATCATCAATTCTACAAATGAAGATGAATTAACAGGTAGCTGGCACTACAACTTTTATCAGCATTTATAAAACTGGATAAGTATTCCTTCCTGCATGAATTTGGTGCGTACTGCCATGTCTATTTTCCTTCAAAAAACCCCAGATGGATCTGAAATTATCAAAGAGCATAAATTCCTTTAAAAAATAAAGCAGGAATAGGTTGCTGAAAATCTTTTACTCTCCAGATAGCTTTTTGTTTCATTCTTGAAGGCTGCAGTGCAGCAATTTTGTCACCAGGGTAATGAGGAATTCTAAAGGAGCCAGAGCAGCATTTTTATTTTACAAGAGATCAAATATAAACCCAGCATTTGCTGATAGCTGAATGGATAGTATTGAACTGTCTATTGATCTCATGCAAAGAACAAGCACCGCTGAACTGAATGAGGGGAAGTTGTGACAATAGTCAGAGGGGGTAAAAGGAAGCCCATGTCAAGGCTGACTTGCATCGATTGTAACATGTATTTTCTTCTTCCAAACCCTGTCACAATGTGACTGACTGATAAATGTAAGTTAATTTCATTCTAGTAACTGGTGGGGGGGGGGCAGGGATAAAAATCTTACCTTTAATATGAAAAATGTCTACATGCAGTAAAACCAATACCAAAAAGCAGATTCTTTCAACTTTTTAAAAGTTACAAAAACATAGAAAATCTAGTTGACTAGCCAATTACCCTTGTATTATGGAGTACAACATGGCATTCATAATGGAGGCTCTGATTACTTTTGGGCAATAAATCTGGATTTTACACAGTTTAAATGCGGTAATTCACATGCCAGTCCCACTTTTTTTGCCTTTACTATGCATTAGCCTCCATGGCAGGAAAAATAGAACTGTCTTCCAAAGCCATTATTGATCCAGTCTTGGTCATGGACAAGTTTTCCATTTTTGAAGGGAAATTCTCTGCTTTAGACAGTATGTTAACAACTAAAATATCTGAACCTTCCTATAGCTATGTTTCTGTAGAGCAACATCTGAGCTCTTCATTACACCACGCTCAGAAAAATATGTTACATGAACATGCTCATAATATTGCCGCAGCACGAGATGATATTGAACATTTTTAAACTGAAATAAATAAGCTAACTAGCGGGCTTAAGAATTATTAATTTTTTTTAAAGTTAGTAAAAAAATTTAAAAGGTTTTGTGCTATTCCAGTTTTCTGCTGAGATAAACACACTTTTTTAAAACCTGAAAAAAATATTTACAAGGAAAATGGTTAATAGTCAGTTGCATTGCAAGTTCACAGAACCACAAATCCTTTCCCACAGGCTGTACAAAGACAAATCCTAAAAGGAGCAGTAAAGACAGGTTAGCCTTAGCCTGTAGGTTTTGTCCATTGCTATGCTTCACTGCTGTATTTTCTTTGTAGCTGTAATCCAGTGACGTTATGTATCGGAAAAGGGCTGGCCCACACCATGTTATTTCCAGTACTCAAAGAGTATGCCCTCGAGTATATTTTTAGAAAGGTTATTTCAGTTTCCATAAAGTTCTTTTGAACTCACAGGGGCAATGTATACTGTTGTTTCTACACATAGGCTATGCTATCCTGGGGCCCTTTGTTGAAACAAGACAATTAATTTCTGTCAGAAAATTTTTTTCTTTTTTTTCTGACTCACACTTCATTCTCCTTCTAAGAAAGATACATAAACTATGCTCACTTAGATTATGGCTACATATGTGTCATATTTAGGGCTGAGTTTACCAGTAAGTGGATCAGTTTCAGAAAGAACTTTATTCATTCAGTTTCTAATGCATAAAGATAGATACGGATTGACAGGTAATACTGTTGCATTGTGAATAGTCTCATGTAGACCAACTCTTCAGTGAAAAATAGGTTATTTTTGCATTACTAACTCATATTAAACTAAAACAGAAAAAGAGATACATCAAAACTTTATTACATTCTAATCCACTACATAAACAAATTAGTATATATCCAAGAAGCCTGCATTCTCTGCTCTCTTATTTTGTCTAGAACTGTTAGAAGTTTATCTATAATGCCTGGTTTGCTGAAGCATGAAACTAAGCTACATACACCACGCGAGGCTTACCCCGATTACATTGATGTTACTACCTTAATGCTCCAAACCATTGAGCACATAATTACTTCTACATCTGGTCTTCAACGTTCCTTTCATTATACAGCACCACCTTCCAAAGGTACAAGAATGCTGCAGTGTCGCATGGCATATCTAAAGACAAGAAGTCATCTTTATCTCTTTGAAAAATGTATTCTTACAACTCCTTTTGAATTACCTAAAGAGACACTCAGAATTACAGCTGAGATATCACAGGATGCACATGGCATTAAAACTGGAGTGCCCAAGTTAAAAGTTTGCTCAAGTTTTACTTCTTAGGCAAGTCAGGGGAAAAAACAATTTAGCCAGGGAGCTTCTTGATCTCCCCTGGAAATTCTCATTTCAAGTTCTTCCTGACTTTTCATACCTGGAGTGGAACAGGTTTTCTTAGTTATATACAGAATTAAAGAATTTTAAAGAGTATAAGGCATTTACAGACTTCTACAGAACAAATCTTCAGTCCAATTTATCTCCCCTCTTGATAACATAGCTGAAGAGAACACTGTTTTAGACAACTAAGTTCTTCAGACAAATATTATTCTTTGATATTCCCTTTACAGAAGAAAAATCAGCAGGTGCTGAAGAGGAAATACTCTATTTTGAATATTTTACTTTTTTAAGCAGTGAAATGGGCAAATGGTGTAGGAGACAAAGCTACATAGGTGAGAAACAACAAATTCCTAAGACCATCTAGCATTTTTATGAAGTTAACAAACCTACCACGGAATGCACAAATAGAATTTTCTGCATATTTGGAAAAATTTGTCTTGACACACAGGCAGCACAGAGACTGCATATAGCCCTGGTATATCCAAGAAAAGTCCCTAAGGGAATTTATACCTTCCTACACTATAAGTATCAAAGAGACACAGAATCAGATAATTGTGAAGATGTAATTGAATTGTCTTTTGCTGGTAGATGGATCAGGTATTTCCTTGCTGTCCTCTGCCTGAAAAAGATGCTAATGCCAACACATATCTGGATAGATTTGAAATATTTTTTGGTTTGGCTTTTTCACCCTTGCTTCTTGCATAATAGAGTCAATAAGTTCTATAGAGGCCTGTAAGGAACAGAAAAAGGTAGAAATCAAGTTAGAAAAAAAACAATCCACATAAAAAAGCTAATTGTGTAACGGATGCCTGTACAAGACAATTTTAGAGATCCACAATACAAGCAGGTTCCCATGAGTCTGAGCAGACAAGTTCTCCTCCCTCCCTGCTCCATGAGTGAAGAGCCAGCCAGCCCTCTGCTCTTAAACAGAGGACATGCCTTTGCAGGAGAAAGTTTCACACTTCTAGCAATTACAGTCCTCCCATAACTATGAAGGACTGTGTACCTATATATATATAATATATATATTTGCTGTAACATGTAGCACCTACTCTCCCTGTAGCATTACGCTCCACATTGCAACAGCTCTTCAGAAGAATTGGCTCCTGAGGAACAGTACTGGGATGCAAATGCAAGGAGAAGCAGCTAACCATTCACTCCTGAAAGAGATACCTGAAAGCAGGGATTTATCAGCTGGCTGCACTCCCTTCCTGCCCTGCAGCCAGGGCTGCCCAGCACTGAGTGTGCTCCCAGCTTTGATGTGCCACCGAAGTCACCCAGGGCTCTATAACCCTCTCTCCCAATTTCCACAGTGGTTGCTGTCTACTCCATCACAGAAAGTTGCACAGGACAGAAAAGCATGCTGTTTTAATAATTATGTATGTTATATAGAGACCTCTTCCCTCCCAGCAGCAGGGGGGAGCAGAGGGGGATGAGAGAGAGGATGTCAGACTAATTTACATGCAAATACTATGCCTCAGTTACAAAGTACATTAAAAGAAAAAGCAGTTGCTTTAAAATAATTTATGGCCAGCAATGTTTTATTACCCTTGTACACTTACCACTAAGTTTTGAAATGCTGGCCTACTGATAAAGAAGGCTTGTTATCTGGAAATCCTGGCAACCCAGCCTCTAGGGACGAAAGCCATTGCAAACTGCTTGGTTTAGGGAATAAAAAAAGATAAAATCACTTAACGTGGTGGCCGTTTGCAGAGCTGTTCTGCACAGACACTCTGCAAGACAGGATGACAAAAGTATTTTGCAGCCCCTCCTGTTCTAAAACCGTTAAAAAATAACTGGACCTAGAGCCCAGCCAAGCCCGCAGCTATGGGAAAAAATCTGATGCATAAGGTAACAGAAATACCCAAGCAACTGTGCTCGGACTTATTTCTGCCTGTACATGGATAAAGTATCCACCTTGTTGACCTGTCAGTCTCACTAATCCACCCTCCATTTTCAGTTAATATCATTAAAGTTCAGTGCTTGAGAGCCTGGAGGGAGAGGCGAGCACCCCGTCCCCTTTCTCCACGGGGCGGTGACCAGATGTCAATGGCCGCAGCTGTGACTACATAATTACCTGTTTGCATGAACGCGGACCGCAGTTTAGATTTAATAGGTCAGACGACAATGCAGCAAAACGCATTTAGCCCACGATTACCCCTTTTCAAACATTCTCTCGCTCACAACTTCGACCCTGGGAACATTGCGGGCACAGACTCGGGTCAATAAGAAACATTGGCCGGCACAATGGGGCTGGCCTCAAACAGCGCTGTTGACAGACACCGGCACAAAGGCGGTGAATAGAGTCCCCCTCAGTTCTCACACAGAGCGAAGAATGAGTCAGTGTACTGCCGCTTTGGTGCTCTGTTTGTACAGTGTATACAGCTTTTGTCCCCCGCCACTGTTTGTCGCTCAATGGGGGCTAAAGAGCCGAGGAAGTGAGGGCGGAAGAATGGCTCCGTGCTCGCCCCGGCAGCCAGCGGCGGATCCCCCTGTGCAGGGCGGCTGCGGCGGGAAGCACGGAGTCACCGGTCACGCAGCTCCCACCACCCCAGCGCACAGCAGCGGCGCTTCTCGCTTCTGACCTCGGGCAAAGCCTGCGCAGAATGCCACCGCTGTGGAGTCAGCAGGGTAGTTTTAAGTAACATGTTTTACCTCCTTTGAAAACACAGTACATGCCTCCCCGCTTCCCTCCCACCACGACCTAATTCACAGCTGCACCTTTGACCAAGAAGAAAAGCTGAGCACGGGATATGGAATGCCAACCCTTCAAAAACTACATCAAAGATTATAATATCATAGTCATCATTTTAAATCCTCATTGCAAAGACTTTTAAAGGAATGGAGAAGAGTAACAAAATACAACCACAGTTATACACCTACATTTCACACAGAACATTTGTATTGTGCAAATAAAGGGTCAGGAAAAATATATCATCTACATCATATCACATAAACACCTATATATTAGTTATGTATCAGCAGAGAAAAAAAAAAACAGATTACTGCTTTTCTTCAAATTATTTTTGTCAATTTTCACTTTATGGTAACAATACTTCCATTACTTATAATACCATTCTTACAAGAACGTTTAAGAAATAAAGTAGCCCTCTAGTACCATGTCAAAACTGTTACCTTCACTTGCTGCATATCCTAGAGTATAAAACAAAATACACATGCTTTATTCTAAGGAGTGAAGTCTGCTTGCAATTTAGACTGTGGTATGATTAGCATGAAGCTTCACATATAAGGGAGTTAGCGTCTCCTCTTTAGCTCATGTAGACTGTACTATGGATAAAGTCATACATGGTAAAGTCTGAGTGAAATAATTGTTTAACATGTTTTAAGACTGCAAATTGGTTAAAAAAAAAGAAAGAAAAAAAAGCATTTTAAATTAAACAAATCCATAGATTTCAATGAACGGAACACAAGAACACTGCTCATTTTATCACTAATAGCCAAGATAATATTAGCATGCTTTCTCCTGCTCTTTCAATATTTTTTTAAGCTTGAAATACTACAGTTACAGAAAAAAAGCCCCAAAACAGATATTAAAAAATATGCATCTAATGCCAGAAAAAAAAAATCCCACAAATTGAAAGTTTCATTCAAAGATTTTGAGAGACTGATGCCATGACTTTCACTCTTGGCTAATGAGTTGTGAGCAAGTAATCTGAAAGATAGGTGAAGACAATCACCTCAATCACAGATACTCCATTTCAAAACAGCACAAGAATTTCTACTTTGCATACGGCCTTATTTAAATAAAGCAGGCCTGCCTGCTTTGAGCATTAGCTATAAGACATACGACTGCACTTGAGTATACTGGCACTATATAAAGTAAGCAAACATTTGTATGAATGCCAATGGATGCCTGCAAGCCTACCAAGGATGTGATCAATCGTGATCCTGAACAGACAAGTTTCGTTCACTTTAAAGGAGGAAAATCCTCACTTTTTAACTACTGTTAGGATTATTGGCACTGAAATACTCATAGATTTAAAGGCTGATCAACAAGGCTGGAAAAATTAACATCTAGCACTTTTTCTTTTTTTTAAATGAACAAGAAGTTCTCATCCGAGACAGACCTTCAAATCCAAGTCTACCCTACAACACAAGAAGAAAATGAAGAAATAATCATTGCTCCACCAATTATTTTAACTGAGGGATTCTAAATCACTGCAAAACTTTTTTTCCCCCTAGGCTTAAATTGCCGCTTAGCAAGTTAAACCTAGCCTAACCTACTCCAGCCATACATTATTCCTTTCCACTGGCTTACCATAACCCATCACTGACAGCTATAGTGCGTACATCAGGCCAAAGCATAGCATACTCTTAATACATCTTACAGAAGCAGAATAATACTTCACAAACCTTCACATTACAGAAATGTGTGATTCAAGTCACCGAAAGACCTAGAAAGGGATATTGTATTTGCTGCCACGCATCACCACTGCTCTGCATCCCCCCCAGGCTGGCAGCAGCAGCAGCAGCGCTGCCTCCTGCCAAGCAGAGGATCACAGTTTGCTTACCAAGCTCTGTCTGGAGGAAGCAGAGCGTGTTTCAGTCTCGTCTCCAGCAGCCCTGTCAACTCAGCTGCCAAGAACAGTCTTGAAAGTCTTCAGAGAGAGAAAAATCTAGTACATAGATGGTAAATAAACTGGTCTAGCACTGGGCACCCAAAGATGAGTGAGGGGGAGCAGGCACTACCTGACCTGAAAGATTAAAACACTTTTAGGGAACTTCAAATTTATAAAGTCATAGGAAAAGAAGTAACTGAACTCCCTAAATGGAAGACAGATTAGCAATCAACTTATAATTACCACTCAGATTAAGATCTCTAGCTGAATACTTGAAGTTAATGAGTACAAATTGCAAATAAATTAAATTTGTATGCTACTTACATTTCCTTACCATGTACGGGAAAGACCTAAAAAGTTTGATTGGGATTTTATATTGCAGAGGATTTCAGTTTAAATACTTTAATTTTTAAAATTAACACACCATTACTTCCAGAAGACTTCAGAAGTGTTAAACATGCATGCTGTGCATTTCTATAAAGACATGCTTTATATAGGTTTATACCAGCTGTGAAACTGGTTCATAAGATCTCATGGCCTTTGGAAGAGCCTGCTAACTACTATGAAAATAAAGAACAAGAGGTTTCATAGAGAAAAAGCAATCCTTCATTCCTTCTAACAAAAATCATTAAACAAAGAAAAATTGCTTAAGCCTATTCCTCCCACCCTACTAATGCAAAGTCACCAAACACTAATAAGTGACAGGCATTTTTCATTGTATCCAATGGTTATTTCCCTGCCTTTAGAGTCGTATCTCAATTTCTCGGTTAAGTGGCTACATGCTCACAGAGTGTGACCACATTATGTGCACTTTTCCATGTGATCAGAGCCTGCCAAGTCTCAAAGCAGTTCATTTAAAATACAGCTTCAGTATTTTTCAGAACAATTCCTTCAGGATTTGGAGGACTGGAGGGGTGTTATTATTTCTCACCCAGGCTGGGTGGCTGGATTTTGAGTTATTTAGATAAAAAATAAATTGTTGTAAAATGCTAAGACAGAAAAATTGAAAATTCGCCTCTCTTGACAGCTATCACAAAAGGAAAAAGAGCTTTGGTTTTGTTAAAAAAAAAAAAAAAGCTTCATGATTGACAACCTTCATATTTCAGCATCCATAAATCATGGCTAGATTTATCAAGTTCACACAGCAACAGACATATGCATCCCTGCTTGGCTGCTATCACGCCAAAAATGCTGACAGAGCCATGGCAGCAATGACCACACACAGACTCCAAAATTTATTAAGACAAGTTCTAACAGCTACTCAGTACTGTTAGAAGAGTAACACTTTTTTTCTTTTTCTTAAGTCTTTACTTAGACTGCATGTCTTCCAGCATGACAGCAATACCTGCCTAGGATTTTAAATTTAATCTTAAAAATATAAGAAAAATCAGACAATCAAATACAATAGCAGGGATTGCATTGTCAGACACTTCTTACTCAGTAAGATAAATGACATACAACCTACGTGTTGCTTTAGTTCTTCTGTTGCTTCTGCTTCTTCCTCCAAAACATTTGATACAAAAATTATACTCAATTTCTATTCCCATCCTAGCTCCACACAAGCACATGCGAAAGCAGAGATTGAAAGGACTGTGTTGGTTTTGTTAGTGTATTAGTGAGCAGAAGAGAAAATGAAATTACTCTTAAATACTAGATATGTAATCAAATGTTACTTTTGTCTCTAAATACTTTTTTTTCTTTTTATTCAAATTTGCTGAGCTGCCTAATAATAGAAAAGCAGCTGAATCCCCTACACAGCCCAGAAACACTTGGCCTTAAAAGGGTTACCTTGCTTTCTAGGAATTTACCTGCCCTGGTTGGATAATGTCATCTCAATAGGCTGACAAGGAGTTACAGAAAGCATTAGGGGAAGAAAAGCATCTGTCAGGGGTTCAGTGTGCAGGAGCAACAGAATTAATTTTATCAGTCTTTTGTGCCTATTCCAAGCAGCAGTCAACACCCACTCCTCCCTCTGATGAACCATCCCTCTGTACAGACAGTTGACTGCAAGAACAAATGTGTGACTAAATCAATGGCCACCGCCTTCAGTCAGGTAGACAGATCTTCCATCAACTTATTATCTTAGAATCACAGAACAGCAGAGGGTGGAAGACTCCTCTGGAAGCTGCCTGGACCAACACCCCTCCCCCAGGTAGGGTCCCCCAGGACCATGTTCAGACAGCTTCAAAGTATCTCCAAGGATGGAGACTCCACAACCTCTCTGGGCAACCTGCTCCAGTGCCCGGTCACCCTCACACTGAAGAGGGGTTTCCTGATGTTCAGAGGGAACCTCCTCTGTTTCAGTCTGTGCCCATTGCCTCTGATCCTGTCACTGGGCATCACTGAGAAGAACATGGCTACGTCCTCTTTGCACCCTCCCTTCAGGTATTTCTGCACATTGATGAGATATCCCTGAACCTTCTCTTCTCCAGGCTGAAAAGTCCCAGCTCTATCACCCTCTCCTCATAGGAGAGATGCTCCAGTCCCTTCATCAACTTAGGGGTCCTTTACTGGACTGTCTCTTGAACCAGAGAGCCCAAAACTGGACACAGCAATCCAGGTGTGGCCTCATCAGGGTCGAGTGGAGGAGAAGGATCATCGCATCCCTCCACCTGCTGCCAGTACTTTGTCTAATGCAGTCCAGGATAGTATTCACCTTCTTTGTCACAAGGGCACATTGTTGTCTCCTTTTGAACTTGCTGTCCACCAGCACACAGGACCTTTCCTGCCAAGCTGCTTTCCAGCCAGGTAGCTCCAGGATGTATTAGTGCTTGGGGGTTTACATTCCCAGGGGAAGGACTTTGCACCTCTCTTTGTTTAACTTCATGAAGTTCCTGTCAGCCCATTCCTCCAGCCTGTTGAGGTCCCTCTGGACAGCAGCACAACCCCCCTGTGTAACAACTCCTCTGAGTTTTGTACTCTCTGCAAACTTGCCGAGGGTACGCTCTGTCCCATCACTGAGGTCATTAAAGACTGGACCTAGTACTGACCCTTGGGGTACACTGACAGTTACGGGCTTGCAGCTTGTGTAATTTTACTATTATATAGCAGACTGAGAAAAATTTTCAGTGAAGTAAGTCTGTACAACATCTTTAACTAAAAAACAAAAACAACTTTAATATCATGATTTGTGGGAGGCTTGACTCATGCCTTCTGAAGAGCTCGAGGTTGATATATTACCTGCAGAGTGTTTCCCTAGCTGTGTTAATTCCCTTCTCAGACTCATTTACTGAAACTCTTCCAGAGGGATGAATAATTACCACTCCATAGTTATATGATAGCATTAATTTTCCTGAGTAAGATCTATGCTACATGAAGACTTATAATTCACATTTGGTCCAAACCATCATTAATTCAGTTGCTCAACCTAGAAACTAAATAGCTTCTGTCTTTGGGCAAGCCTACACCTCTCAGTGGATTGCCATCCAGAGCCCATGAGCTCGTTTACACCAAGCTGGCTCCCAAACTGAAATCAAAGGCCACATCAGTGAAGCACTGCAGCTCAACTCATTATGCTAAGAGGGTTTAGCACAGTTACACCCAACCTAATAAAGCAGTTATACTGCTTCTGTAACCTGGACTGTTTGTTCACCTAGCCCTTAACTCTGTTATAGGAACAGGTCAAACTGACCAGACTTTAAGCGAGAAACAACGGCACCTTGCTCTGCTGGGTGGTTCATCGAAGTATAGTTCCCTGTACCCCTGAGAAGTACCAGACGCCTGTATACCTGGCATGTCCCCACCTTGCCCACTGTCAGACTGAGTCAGTGAAACATGTTGGGGAGCATTAGAGTTTTCACTAAAAATAACAACCTTCTGCATCTGGAATGGCTGAGATTCCTAGAGCCTTTTCTAGCTACCGAGGTAATTAATTATACTTTACTGGAAAGATTGGAGAGGGCTCCTCCCCACGTGCAAACCAAGAGGCTTTCTCCAAAGTGTGGGGGAAAAAATGAATTTCCAAATACGCTGCATACAGAGATTCAAGTAATTTATTCTCAATTTCAAAACAAAACACTAGAAACAATTTTAATTCTTCTGCCAAGTCATTAGTTTATAAGTCTAGTTTCTATGGCTCTTGATATCCAATACCTGAACTAGGGGAAAAGAGAGATAACCTACCTCATCTTCTACAGACAATACTCAAACCTGCCAATGCAGTAGTAAGTTTACCAAGCCTTTTTCTATCTTGTATGTGTCCACATATGAAAAACAGCGTGGCTTAACGAGTATTTACAGACTTTGACACTGCCAAAAAAGCTCCAGGCCACCTACGGACTGCTTTGTTCTCCCAATATGTTTTATACATCATATTCCATCTCCCATTTATCATGAGCTGGCACAAAATTTTCACTGGTAAATGCTACTAGTTTTGTGAGGTTCTTCTCCGCCAAAGGCCATCAAATTTCATAACTCTCTTCTACTTTAAACTAATGACAGAAGTGAAAACAAAGATGAAAAAGCGATTCACGGGCTCACAGGCACTGCTGTGGCTGTAATCCTAGGTCTTTACTGTATATTCCATACTGAGTGCTGCATAGGGTGACTTATTAATGTGGATTAATTGTACTTCTGATAATCAACACCTGTCCCATGGTACATTCACTAAACTCTAAAGTATCTATCTGTGATGAAAAATTTACAGTATAGTCAAAAAAAAAATGCTTACAGACTTTGGGCTCCAGGAACTCTGGAAGCAGTTTTGCGTATTACAGAACCACACAAAGCCAACACCTCCATTTGTGGTTGAAAATAACCACTGAGGAACGATATACAGTGGGCGGCAAAAAACAGTCACAATTGTAAAGTAACCAAGCAAATAATAAGCTATGTCCATAAGGGATAAAAAATGCTGCAATTTCCAAAATGCACGCTGCTATAAATAAGCTAGAGATTATTTGCTGAAGTACACAGATTAAGTTTTCAATCACACAGCTATTCTGTGTGCCTGTTTCAAAAAAAGAAAAAGAGCTGAAATTGTTCAACAGCAGACAGAGTGGCACCGCGTGCATTGTTTGGGCTCGGAGCAATGGCGAATTGCGCTATATGGACACTTTGTAGAAGAGGGAGTTCATGCCATCTCCTTGAATTCAGCCCTCTTCAATATAAACAATAAGGCTTCCTTTTTAAGTTGCAATGTTGGTATGCGGGAACAGGACAACATCAGTCCTGCTTACCATTTCTCCCTGGAATTTGGGCAAAGCTTGAGACCAAAGCCTGACCAGAGTGCCAAAAGTCAAGTTTGCTAATGACTAGTACAAACCACCTTGGTCCTCAGAGAATTTCAACATGACATTCTGGTAATTTCAATCACAGAAAGAGACTGGTTTTCACAGCATGGAGACCGGCTGTCTGGTTATGTTTTCCATAAAAGATACAAGCTGGAAGAGATTCAGGAAAGTGCATGTGCACACTTTATTTCATACTTCAACAAATTTGACCAGGTCATAATTATTCAACAACTCTGAAATAATATGGTCTAAGCTCATATTTCAAAATGCAGAAGAACTTTGCCCTCCAATAAGTAGGTGCTTACTTGATAAGTAAGACAACTTGGAAGCTAAGGAGGATGAGGAAGGAGCAGAGAAGTAAGAAGACTGGTTTGATTTCAGATAGCTATTTAATATTGCAAACGTATTAGTCACCAACATGGCACTGATGGACATAAACCATTTGAAGTTACAGGCAGAAAGAAAATCATTGTCATATAAACTTATCAAATTCTCCCAGGTTGCTCACTTACGCCACTCTTTTTTTTTTCTTTCTTTTTTAGAGATGCAAAAAACACTTTCCAAACAAAACAACACAAAAAAATCAGAGCTGGCAACAAGAAAATAGAGCAAATTCTGTGTGAAAAGCCAGGCAAATTCATGTTGACTAGGAAATATTATGTTAACAGGTATTTTAGTAAGTTATGTAATTTCTGCTAGAATAGGCATAAATGAGCAAAAATTATCTATAAAACTTTCCAAAAGCACTATTAGAAGGCATACATCACATACTGCTGCAATATGGCCACCTCTAAAACATGGCGACTGCTTTAAAACACACAATAAAACTGCAGATTCTAATGGTTCAGTGGGAAAACACCAATAAAAAGGCGAGCAATAATATGTAAGGTAAAAAGGCTTACTAACTTATATAATACTGAATAGATATAATAATACAAACTTTTAATTAAGCATAAATATAACTACATTATATTTAGATTTGAAATATATTTTATTAATCAGTTTTGGAAAAGAGAATACAGAGACCAAGCCTGGAAGGAGTACAAATAGTTAACAAGGGAGCACATGAACAAGGCAATGGCAGCAAGAGATGATGGAAGGAAAGACGGTTACACATTTTCTCCACCTTTTATAAGAGTTTTTCTACAGTGTGGTTACTGCTAGACTTGTGAGAAAAAGACCGATCTGTTGGGAATGAAAACTACAACAGAAGAAGGGAAGCAGCAAAACCACTGATTTAATGCCAAGAAGCTATCAGCACTTATAAAAAGTGGGAGCTAGAAAAATTTTCCTTAGCAGACCTTGAGCCTTTTCTAAGCAAAAACTACGCTATGGAAATGAAAAGCAATTTTGCACACTGACTGTCCCGGGTTCAGCTGAAACAGAGTTAACCTCCTTCACAGTAGCTAGCAAGAGGCTGTGTTTCAGATTTGTGCTAAGAAGAAAGCCAATAACAGTGATGTTTATTGTTGTTGCCAGGACAGTCAAGGTCAAGTTTTCAGCTTCTCTGCTGTGCTAGACAGGAGAAGCTGGGAGGGAGCACAGCCCCAGTTACTAGCCTAGGATTCAATCTTATGTTCAGGATTGAGACCCAGGTTGGCTTTCTCGGGGTGGTCCCTCTTGCAGGGCGTTCTCCCTCCCTCGGTCAGCTCTTGGTCTGGGACGCCTGGGCTGTTATCTCTGTTCCAGGAGAGTGGTTTTGGGACTCTCCCTGCTCCAGGATCATGAGCTGGGAACCCATGAGTCTTTTTTTCCCTTTATCCCTTTAATTATCTCCTTCATCCCTGGTGAGGGGGGAGGAGCAGAGTGAGAGAGCAGTTTGTGTGGGGTTGGCTCCCAGCCAAGAGTAAACCCATCACTGACCCAGCATGGGGTGCATTTTATCAGTACCTTCAACATGCACTAATAATTAAAAAAATTACTAAGTTTACATAGGCTTTCAGTGTCTTCCATATGACCTGTTTCTTCTGCATCTGCACAAGCTTGAAAACTGTACTTGCAAAAGCATCATTTATTGCATCACATGTACTGCCAGTTAGCAATTTCCTTCTTCCCCCTTGAGAATTACACATTACAGATAGATGCTATTTTGCTGGCAACAGACAGTAAAAAGGAAGCAGACTACTATAAAAACAAACATGTAAAACTAAAATCGGCATTATTGCAGCAAGAAATGTTTCCTTTATGTATCACATTAATTACCTTTTTATTTTAGCAGTAGTAGTTCCATCAACTTTCAAAGTTTGATATGAAAGCTGTAGGATATGCCAGGCTGTCAGAACAGCACCATCCAGTCAGCAGCAGCACAGGACAGGTAAGAAATACATACTCTAAGGAAGACACCATTAACTCTCTCCACGGCCACCAGATCTGTATGGATGGCCTGTACTGCTACTTTGCTCCCAGTTAGTCACAGACACCAGGTTAGGCATAAATTTCCTCTGGCAAAGAAAGAGTGATGCCTGCAGGGAAGGGAACAGGGTGCTGAGTCTCTCAATCAGGCCAGCCTCCTGCCAGTTGTCTGGTCTTTATTTAATTTTAAAGGAAAGAGTTAGAAAGGTTATGTCTTTAACATAATCTTTCTAAATCTTTCCATAGTAGTGGTGTTGCACCATTATATACACAACTGTCAGGGAAATTAGGGTTCAGCAAGCAAAGGGTGAATTTACCACACATGGACATCTTCCCTTGTGCAAGTATCTTTGCCACACACCTGAGCAAGGTACTTACTTGGTGCTTTGCGTGAGGTAGCTCCTTCTGGTTGAAAGATGCACTAATTGTTCAAGAAATACACTTACATGGCATCAAAACAGACTAGTTAACTCCAAACTCCAGCTTAACCTGCAGTGACTGTTTAATACACAAACTGGAACTAAACCAAATGGTGTCTTATTGAAATCCTTCCCTCTGCAGAGCACCTCTCTTCATGCACCTCTTTTTTCGAAAATTGATTTTTTTAATCTTACAAGATATTTTAAATAGTTTCACCTATCACTATTAACTTAAATTTAAGACTGTCCAAATAAAATGGATGTGCTAGAAAACAGTCAGCCTTATTTGTATTACCTAGTCTAAAAAGATGCATCATTTTAAATTGGATTCCATTCTGCTCTTACCTATAAAATATTTTAAAAATAGAAGAGAGAGGAATTTTAAATGTTTTCCAAATAAAATTCACCCTGGCAACCATCCAAACAGAGTCAATATTTTGATACAATTTACAGAAACAGCATTAGGTAATGTTTTATGATGTTCATTAAGCTGTCACGTTCTAAAATCACAACCGGCATCAAATTATTTCTTCCCTTCTCTACTATTTAAGTTTGGCAAACCCACACTGCAGAAAAGGTGTCAAGTAAAATCGCCACAGGATATACTGGAAATCCCTGCACCAGCTGCAAACTAAAACATAAAGGAAGTGTCTTTCTGATCCTACAGCCTGATAGTACTGGAGTTGCTGGAGGGTTACAGCAGTCTTTGAAAATAAAGCTTCATTACACTGGCATGGAGAGGTGCAGTTTAATCCTATTTGGAAGCTGGTCCTGCAATCCTACATTTTAGAAAATTGCTGAAAGCCATTGTACTTTTGATGGGAATTGGTCATTAACAGTACAGGTGCAGACCATGCAACAGGCAGTGTCAGCACAACCCCTTCCCACATTTTCTGGTTCTCAGGAATTCCATCTGATAATGGCAGAAGCAGGTTGTAACAGCACCTTTTTGCCATGGATTAAGTTGTTGCTCATTTGGAGATCTAAGACAGACACTTTCCTCTTTAGCACTTAATTTCCTTTGCATGTTAAAAGCAAGAAATACACTATTTTCTTCCTGTACTTGAAAAGTTACTTTACTCTTACTTTCCCCACAGACCCTTTCTAATTTGTAAAAACTCCAGATGCTTTACAGAATTGCTATAAATTGTTGGCATAAAACACAAATTTAATACAGCATTTAAGTCAAAGTGTATCAAGAAACATGTTTTTACTAATTACAGCATATATTAAATAAGTACAGCACAAATTCAATAAGACCTCGAAATAGTAAGAGTAATAAATAGTCCTGTCACATTAAATAAATCCCAGATAACAAATGCTGTTGATATTTATAACCAAATACATCCTTGCCTGACCCCAGTGACATTTTACCAACAATATCTTCGGTTTCTAACTAAGCTGATGCATACTACCAATCTCAATACCATCAGCATTGATAATGAAGCGCATTGTTTGTAATCTTATGAAACAGCTTTGCCAAAGAGGATAGGAAGAAGGAAAAAAAAAATCAGCAAAAACTAAAAGAAAATAGCTAGCAGGTTCTTTAAATGCCTATTCAATTTAAATTTTGTATCATTACTGTTCTAAGACTTATTTTACCTAATAGTTTATGGTGTTTTGTTTTGCTTGGTTTTGGGCTGGTTTTTTTAGAAGACTGAAGTTTACTTTAGAAGATGGAAAAACGTATTTATGCAGCTACATTAAATTTTCTAAGCAAGGGACAGCTCTCTTGGTAATTGCTCTTTTACCCGTGACAGTCTTCAGGGTGGAATCCTTTCTTATGGCCACATGGTGGTAGCACTACAGGTTCTTTCATTTGGACATCTCAAGAAATCAAAACTGTTAGGATCAGGACTGAGCACTTTAAGAGAACAAGCTTTACAGACAAGAATCTCTTGTAGGATTTTTGTTTCTTTCCAAGTAACTTCTAGCACTTTCAAAGAGCAAAGGCCAGAAAATACTTTACTATAAGAAAAAGAAAACTGTATTATAGTATGAAAAGAGTTGGGTTCTGGTGAGAAAAAAGCCAAATTACCAAGAAAGTATCAAAAGCACGTCCTCATGGAGATACCTCCTTACATATATGGCAAGAGAGAGGCTTTTTTCCTGCAAAGATGCTAAACTAGTATTTAGGAGGAGTTGGCAAATACCTGAAAAGACAATACAGTAAAACCAAAGATCAGCATCAGAATACAGGTACTAAAAGAGCCATGCTCTCAAGACTGAGTTCATAAAAATGGTATAATGAATTTCCATGTC
This sequence comes from Pterocles orientalis, assembly GCA_011057875.1. Lineage (NCBI taxonomy): Eukaryota > Metazoa > Chordata > Aves > Pterocliformes > Pteroclidae > Pterocles > Pterocles orientalis. The sequence continues at coordinate 505,956 of WKFP01014153.1, forward strand.
TGATAAGAAGATTAAATCTGGTTCTTCTGTCCTGAACTGATGGCCTTCAAGAAATCATCTGTTACCTGTAAATAAAAATGCCCATTCTTCTCCTTGGCACAAACAATAAACATTTTGGAAACAAACAGTAAACAGTTCTACTGATTATGTACAATATGATGATAAAGTCACTTTTGTCAGCAAGGGAATGAACAGAAGTAACAGTAAGAAAGTCTTACTGCAGTCACCGTTGTAAGCTGGTACAGATCTAAATAAACACTGCAGATTCTACCAAGTTATGTTCAAGTTTTGGTAGAAGATAATCCAGCACTATTTGACTTTTATTCTGGTGATCAAAAGCAGCTATTGCTTTCCAAAGAGAAGGTACAATTCAAAGACTCTAAGCCTTTACACTTACTAAGAGGCCAGTATATTAAACTATTATATTTGTTTTGATAAGGCAAACTTTACTCCATAAATCAATGAACTGCTGTCTTTACTCTGTAAGCAGATGAAAACAATTGTACAAGCAAAAGCATAAGTCTTCCCACTACTTTTTAATAATCAGGGAGATCCCACTCAGCAGCACCTGAATACTATTGACGAAATAGACAGCTAGCTAAGAGAGCAGTTTTCCATGTTTATTTTTTATTCCACAACTGTTTTGCAAATTTCATGTTACAAATCCCAGCTGAAGTGGTACAGCTATGTTATAGGACACAGCACCTTATGACAAGCTACAAGCTAAACAACAGAAGATTGCTTGTGACAGCAATTTTTCGTAAATCCAGGTACGTTTTAGAAATTCTAATTTCAGAAACACAATCAGTTGGAAAAAGGTGGCAAGATCTATTTGAATTACTTTTGTTTGTATGCAAATATTTTTATTTAGAGGATTAGGTCCATACAGCATTTAAACACATAAGAGGTCAGTGACAAATTCAGGCTCCTAGAATGAATTGAGAAGAAAGGGGATTTGAAGCAGTCACCTACATCTCAAATGAATGTTCTAAGTCCACTGGATATTAAGCATCAGCGCTACTACTTCCACTGCCGCGACATCTTCAATACTCTATAAATGCTGCCTGTATCATTTTGTGAACTACCGCCTTTAGTTCCACATTTTATTTCATTAAAAATGCCCAGGCATTTCCCTCTCTCCACTCCCACTCAAAAAGAGTAAGAGGGAAGTATAAACAAGCCTTATATGAATCTGCTTGTTTTTATCATTACAACAGACAGCCAAAAATATAGCTGGCTTAGATCCTCTCAGCCCCAGGCTTATGCTCCCAGAGTTCAACGGAGAACCTGCTCTGAAGCATCTGCTCCAACAATATCTTCCTTGGGCCTCATCTCACACTGTACTACCACAACATGCACCAGAAGAAAAGACATACAGTACTAGGAGAAAGATGAGGGCAGGGAAAGGGTGGACAGACACTTGTCTGCCTGTGAAATTTTTTAGGAAGACTTATTTCATTACTTTCCCCAAATTTGTCTTGACACTGAAGCATTTCAGAGCACCATGACAAAATGAGATATTAACACCACACAAGGAAACAGCGGGCACTGGGCTCAAGCTGAATGAACTGTAGTTAAGGATTTGAAGACAACGCACAAAGTTGCCTGCTGCCCAGATGGTGACTTTTTTTGCGCCAGAGGTGCCAGACAGCCCAGCTAGGGCAGGTCTTCTGCTGGACACGTTACTCATAAGCAGGAAAGAAGTGCTTGGGGACCTAGTACCTGATGGCAGCCTCAGCTTCCATGGCCACCAGTGACACTGAAGGAAAGTGAGACAGGCAAGTGGCAGAAGAAAGATCTGGGCTTTGGGACAGTACACTTGGGTTTATCCGGGGTAAATACCAGTAACTTCATTTGGTCATAAGTTGGAATAATGTAGATAGCAATAATGCAAACTTGCAACAGAATCTGTGTTCAAGACAACAGTCTGAGCCATACAGATCTGTTTGTGATCATACTTTCATTTTGCCCAATATGTTAACTCCTATAGATTAAACAACAAAACTCATACAACTATCCAAGTTCAGTCTAGAAGAAAGTCCCAGCAGCTAAGCATTTCCATATGTCGTTCATGTACATTAACTGCTTACCGTAAGTCTATTACTTACTTTCCATCTACTTCTGGTCTTTTGCACACACAGTGAAACTTGCCACCAAAATCTATATAAAGATCATCTTCTACAACATGGAATATTCGACCAATAACAATTTTATCTTTGGCAGGTCCCATCTGAATCAAAGGAGAGCGTCTCAACATGGATGCAAAGGATTCCGATTTCTCTGAAGGAACCTACAGGTAAATAAATAAAACAACATTTCACAAAACATGCTATCTAAAGGGGGAATTAAATTCAACTTGTAACATACAAAAAGGCCTTATTTACTAAATTACAAGTAAAGGTTGCATGCGTCCAGCGCATCTGCAGTAAGACTTCTAAGGGACATCAGGTATATTTCTCCAAACCCAAACATTCACATATTAAAGATATAGCTTTCATTAATTTGCCTCTCCTGAAAACATCTGCCAGTTCTACTACTGGTTAAGTAAGTTGATTTAAAAATGCACTCCCATTATTAGGAGATACTCCTGCGAAGAACATCTCTCATCTTTCTGTTATCTCCTTGGTGAAAACCAAAACAGAATTAGTACCTTGCAGTTAGTTATTCATGCAAGTATTGAATAATTAATAATACTTAGATCTTCAAAATAAAGAACAAAACCATTTTGACAAAACAGCAAAAGTAGAAAGCACACACAGGACTGATCTAACACATTAAAAAAAATTTTGAACCATTACTCCTCTTATTTTTCACTCTACAATATCAAAGTAAATATTTTAATTCAGTAACCAAAGAAACAAAATGCCAGTTTCTTCTCATAGAACTTTGGGAAAATGGGAAAACATAAATTTTCCTGCCCTTCTTCATGGAGATATCTCTGTTTTGTGATCTGAGAAAGGTGACTATCACAAGTTTCCCATCATATCCTAAGTGAAAATACCCAGCTATAAGAGACTCATTTCTGCATACGCTTTCTCGGATATACTCAATTTGACCAATTTTTAAGATTACCGGCTTTGAAATACAATTAGTATGAAAAGCCTTCTTGCCAGTAATGAATGAAAGGGGAGATGCATTTTGGAAGCAATACGTACCTGAAATCTGAAAGTGAATGTAAATAATTTTATAGACGAACAAATAGATTCACAAAAAGAGAGCCTGTGAGTTTTCCCCCCACATTCAGCAGCAATTAACTGATAAACCGATTACTTCATGCAAGATTTCACAGTATTTTCAAGACAGCAGAAGAACTAAACAGAATAAAATAATCAAGCAATTAAAGGTTTAGAGCTTGTTGGCTTCCAACAACACACCTTCCCATAGACAACTTCAAGTGGATACTGAAAATCCATCTAAATTTTGTACGGAGAGAGAATAGTGCCATCATTTTCCACTTGTACATGGGGAAACTTTTATTCTCGGGGAAGTCAAAACAAGAGACAGTTTTGAATTCCAGTTTTGCTGGAAGGTACCAACAGTGTGGGTTGTTCTGACATGACATAACCCCAGGAATTGTAAGTTAGAGATCTGACACCTGGTAAATTTGCTGCTTCAGAAACAGGAACTCTTAAACGTAGCATCCCAAGGACAAGGGCTGAACAAAGTGCAACATGCACACACACACATGCACACACACCACAAAAACAAAGTGGCTGGTGATGGTAAACCACAAACAGAGCAGCAGGACTTCTATACAGGAAAACTAATATCAGAGAAGGTTTCAAATAGGATTGAAGTTCACAATGAAGTCTGCATTCAAGTACATGAAAACTAATTGTACAGAATGCATTTTTAAGTGCTCCAAAAATAAATGCAAAATAGTCAAGGTACTTAAATAAGATTTATCATATGAATTGCAGGGGCAGCAGCAATCCAGATGCAGCTTTAATTGAACGTATAAGCCATAACTTAAAAAGAAACATTTCAAAATTAACATCCCCTAAAAATTACTTCATCTGGGCAAAAGATTACAAATCAATCTTCATATTGAAATGCCAAAGCCTGCTTTAAGGGAAACTGAGGTACAAAGTGCAAAATTCAGCAGTCTTCCACCGAGTTCCTCACTATGAACTCATTAGTTTGCAGAATCAACTAATTGCCTTGGAATTCAACTACTTGCCCCTTTAAAGTAATAAACACTTTTCCATCACCCTGTATGCTCATAAACATTGTTTTCAAAGATGATACATCTCATCTGAGTTATACCTTGTCACTCGACACCAAGTTACAGCAAACACAACAAAACTCCACAGTCAACTCTGTCCATCAACTGATTTGTTGATTCCCTGCTTCCCTAATCAGCATTACCCCACTCCTCCATCCTTCACTCCTGACCTAATTCTATGTGTCTGAGGAAGATGATGCTAATGAAAACAATCATCCATAAAGTGATAGCAGGAACGCTCAAAGCAGAGGATTTCCAGTGAATACGCAGTTTTTCGGACGGAGCAGCTGAGCACTATAAAAAACCCCAACTTTCTCAAGTAAGAATTAACATTATGAAAGGGGGACGGCTGCAGGGACTTAAAAAATACACATAATTCAAAATCAGAAGGGTGAAGAGATCTGTGCTTCTGTTTATCATCAAATGGTAGACATGGTGGCTTTTCAGAAACTGGTATTTTGGAATAGATCATCTTTCCAAATACTTCACCTGCTCCATCTGAGACCAAACATCTGACAGAAATATTCTTAGGGTCCTCCAAAAGCTCTGTTAAGTCGTCTTAATTTAGGATACAGGTCTGCAGAGTGTTTAAACCAACCAAGCTGGCACTGCCATGCCTCATCCTGCCCTCTCCACTCCCTCCCAGACAGAACTCCTGTCCCCTAATGCCACCACTGAAACTTGTCCTAACCTGGAATAAGCCTGTTCCAGGAATGTATCAAACGCAAGCCATTTACTTTCATGTAGGACAGTTTTCTGTTGGTCTAGTTCCCAAACTATATCACAAAGGCACAGGTGAATGAGACTCTCAGAGTGCCCACAGACAAGGGCAAAGATAAGAACGTGGCAGCAACATAAAAAACTCAGGATGAGGACTACTATAATTTAATCCCAGAATATTTTCAGTTAACCTTCATAGCAAGGCAAACTAGTAAAAGAATTGGCCTAACAAAAAAATCCCCCAAAACCAAAAAAAACCCTGAAAAACAACCAACCAACCCAAAGGCAGGAAGATGTGATCATCTGTAGGCTAATGCATATGTACTCCACAGTGAAATTCAGGTTTCAGGTAAAGAGCAGTCTCATTTACCTACTTCAACAGGGTGAGGGGTCCCACCTATGGTTCGGATTAATTTAAAGAATGCTAGTGGGATTGAACACTACACTAGATGATCCACTTCCAACAACTGAACTGCCTTTTGTTATACGTAGCTCATCTGGAAAAAAGTCTGAGCTAGGCAGAAAGGATCAGAAGTCCTTCTGTGTCTGGTTTGAAGATTTTTTTCAAGTTATCTAGAAAGAAGGTTAGATCCCTAACAGCTAGTGAACACGCTGAACAACACTGAGCTTTTTTTTGAGCAGTAATACAATTTACAGTGAATTCCTTCATCTCTTGGCAATTACACTCATTAAATGCCATTCACCTCACTCTTGTTGCCTTCCCATGATGGCACACCCAGGAGGCGCTCTACCCTAAAAAAACTCGTTGGGAAATCTTTATCTCCACATTATGAAGATGGGTACACTAACATGCTTTGGATTTCCTGGTTTTATCACCCAAAAATGAGCCATTCTACTTAATAACATCCCTCTTCTTTATCTCCCTGGCAGGAAAAGATACAGATACAAAATCCTCCCATGTGTTGCCTGTGAAATAATGTCTGTACATGACACACAAGTTGTCTTTACACACTGACAGATCTGCTTATTCCCTACTAGAACACAGATTAAAGTTGGTAAAATTCAGATGCTAATGTAAGAAGAAATCCTTAGCCATTCTTCATAATTGACAATTTTCCAAGAAGCCACCAGGAATCTGTCTGAACTCTATCATAGGGCTACAAGTCTGCAGTGTTCTCTTTTCTGTTTCCTGGAGAGGAACTTCTCAAGAGCACAAATATCTAATTTAAGTATATGAGAATGCTCAAAAGACTCCATTGGTTACTGCCATCAAGGATTCTTTTGTGGACAGCCTAGAAACAGAGTGAGGTAAAATACAGCATTTCCTCCAGTTTTCTGCATAACCTAACAGAGCTCTCATTAGACAGTAAGTTATATCAAGCATTTAAAGAGATTTAACGACACTTTTTGAGTACTTTTCTCCGCAATTTCTAAATCTCCTGAGCTGGATTCCCCACAGTAGCACTACAGAAAAACAGTAAGACAGTAAGATAACAGGGCAACATACTTTATTAAACACTCCACTTTTCTGATTCACAAGGTGTCGGCCATGCAGCTGTGCTAGAGTATGCATCAGTAACACGTAAAGTTGCAAAAGGTGGAGAACACTACAAAATTCAGAAGCAGGAAGGGCAAATTCTTTTCAAGTACCTGAAGTATAAAGGCTTTCTTCCTTCTTCTTCTTCAATGCCTAGCCTGTTTGATTTTCCTTATAATTTCTAGGTTTTAAAATTTTTCACAAATATTTGAAAGCCTTTCACTTTCTGTACACATAATTCAGGTACCTTTTTCAATAACGGAATACTCTGCAAGACTGTACATATTAACCAGAGAGTGGAAAAAAGTCAGAGATTTAAATCCCAATAAGATCCAAACAAAGGAAGTAACTCCAATAGAGGAACATAACATACTATTTCTGGAGCAAAACCTATGAATGTACAAGCAGGGTGGTCTTGTCCTACCCACTGAGCAACATGCTTTCAAAACCCTAGCTACGCGTTTTATGTTTGCTAGCATGCATGTTAGTATGCGAGAGATATGGATGAAACATGGAGAAGAGAGATGGGAGATTGGTAACCTGACTGCCACAATTAGGGGATGAATGACACACTAACATCAAGCTGCATGTAAGGAATCCAACCCTCCGTAACTATCAAATTTGTTTTCCTCAGTGCTGTCATCCACAGACAGAAAGGAAAAAAAAAATAAAAGGAAAACTAATATGCATTGTACAAGTTAGTATGATGCCACAACAGCTAAAGGCACAATAGCTTGAAGATACTTCAAAACTTGACTGGAGAAGGCCCTGAGCAACCTGAACCAAGTTTGTCCTGCTTGGAGAGAAGGGTCAAAACAGATGACCTCCTGAAATCATTTTCAAGACATATTATTTTATTTAGGAAAGAGAGAAGACTGCAAAGACAGGAACTATCTCTTCAATATGACATGTACTTTGCCTTCTCCTTCCCCAGATATCTTGAAAAACAGATATCAAAAAAAAAAAAAAATCAAATTGCATGTTATCCTCTTATTTGCAAACAACATTCACCTCAAGTAGTATTAAAGAGGACAATTTGCAATTTGCTAGCTAATATACATTATTCACACATGGAGAATACATACCATACACACCAGCTTGATGTTCCAGTGTCTAACAGATGTTCAAAGCTGTTTTACTGCTTTTTAAAGCCTGATGTTTAATTCTGCAATATGTACCAAGACAACTATTAAAATATTGGATTTTGAAAAAAACAAATGTTTATGGATAAAGCAGATATGTGAAACTATACACATAGTGGAAAAATAGGTATTTATTCTTATATAGCTCTGCATAATGGAAACTAGGGCACAAGTTTTAGCTAGCATATTAGTAATTAAATACAGCTGCCACAAAATTCACCTACTGAAGCTTGTAAGTAACAGCACATCATCATCCCACTTACAGCACACAATTACAATCAGAGACAGTTCAGAGTTTATTCTTTTAAAGTTCACAGTCTGTTTTGCATTTTTCCCCAACATAATATAGCTCTTTTTCCTCCTCAATTAATGGCCTGAGGTTTTCTCCTATTAAAAAAAAAAAAAAAAAAAAAAAAAAAAATAACTGAAGTTTCATACTTTTTCCCAACAGATTCAACTTACAACCCAAATTGGGCAACCACAAAAACAAGGAAGACCTCCTCAGTTTCCTTGAAACAGAAGACTTTTCCAGTTTATTACATATGAACAGATAAAAGTAAAGAACTAACATAAGCTTCCTGCTAAAAAAAGACTTTTGAAAATTAACTACAGTATAAAGCTGAAACAAAAGCAAGATTTGTATTATTTAATAAAACTGCTAAAGGAAAACAGTCCAAAGAGAAAGCATAAAAGGAGGACCCGTGATTCAAAGCAGAAATAAAAGCAGTGATTTAGGGAAAAAAATAAGATTAATGACTGCAAAATCACAAAGGACAGCTCTGAAAGCAGTCAAGGAGAAAACTGGAAGCTTCCCTGCTAGTAAACAAGAAGATATTTCTAAAAAGCTTCACATGAATCACTTTCTCTGCAAAGATTGCAAGGCCCAATTTCTGTAAAGACAGCACATGCACACCAGCTTACACTATCATGATCTGAATTCTTTAAGGGAATTATTTTAGTTACAAGGATTCTAACATATTCTAATATTAATTATTTAATATCTACAGTCCAGTAAAAGAAATATCAGTATAACTAAAAATTACAGCAGATGCCATATTTATTAATTTCTTCCCATACCCAAGTAATGATTTGAATTGCACCCTCAATGGCAGCAAACCCCAAATAACAGTTTTGGAATAAAAATAGTGCTTGTACCTATCTTTTTAAAGGTAAGATTTGAAGAAAGCATGAGAGGGCAGAAGAAAACAGAACCACTTTTTAATATAATACAGTACTAAAAAAACAGCATTCAGGAAGAGCACAGTGAGCACTGAAAGTTTTTTCCTCCAAAACTTTTAAATTTGCAGGGAACAAAACTCAGATTTTATGACTGGAAAAAGCAAAGAAAAGCAGCTCTTTTTGCCTAGAAGTGGATGAGGGAAATTGACTGCTATATTTCCACTCTTAACTTTATTAATCTCTATTAACTTTCAAAAACCTTGCACACTTAGGGTTTTAATCGTCCAGAGTTATTTCCCATCACAACCTTAAAACTACAAGTACCCCCAAAGAACCACTGGAAATCAAAGCAAACTTCTGCTGTTTCAACCAAAAGAGGAACATCCATGCCTTCTCCTCAGCACAGTGAAGAAATGTGGTTTTATTTTAGAAAGCAAAACAAGCAAGTCTCTTCAGCCAAAAAGTCTGGAAGTAAAAAGCTGAAATTTAAGCATCCCTTGGCAAGAAGAGGTGACTAAGTGCTTTGGCAAAGCGTCATTTAGATTTCACTGCAGATATTAGGAGTTTTGGCAAGTAATTTACTGTGCAAGTCTAATACTATTTTGTAAAGACCTCTTCACCAAAACCCTGACTCCTTTTTAAAACACTGCAGGATTAGGCTTTAGGGAGCATAGGTACAGAAGCTAAGGTATCTCTGTACTCACTACTAACTTGAAGGTAAAATCTGGCAGTGACTTTGCTGCATACAACGTGATAGAAGTCTCGGTGTCCCAGCACAACTTGGGAGCACACCTGAACTGAAGTCACTGGACAAGAGCACCCTCTACACTGTGCAACATCTGAGAGAGCAGGATCTACTCCGTAAGCCTTCTGTGCAGCTTGGATGAAACAGTCTGACAATATTTTAAATCTTAGTCATAAACTGGAGAAATTAAAGCTGCTCTTGCCAATCCATTTGAAACCGGCTGAGCTATAAGCCCTGGAAAATGAAGAATAGCTTACTTTATTTTTCAATGTAGTCCTTAGGAAGCTACATTAATACTGAAAAAGCCTCTAGGAAATCCCATTTAGAGAGTTACATTAAGTGGATATCCCAGCTGTCCTCATAAGGCAGAAAACAGCAAAAGCAATACTAGAATAGAAACTCTAATGTTGCCTTCTTACATGCACATATTACGACTGACACTCTTTTCACACAACAGTTTGGATTGAAAGGGTCCTTCCAAGATCATCTAGTCCAACCCCCCTGCCATGGGGAGGGACATCTTTCACTAGGTCAGATTGCTCAAAGCCCCATCCAACCTGACCTTGAACACTTCCAGTAACATAGCATCCACATCTTCTCTGGGCAAACTGTTCTGCTGCCTCACCACCCACATCCTACCTTCTGTCCAACCTAAACAAGCCTCTTTCAGTGTAAAACAATTGCCCCTTGGCTCAACACTACAGGCCCTGGGAAAAAGTCTCTCCGCCTTTCTTACAAGCCCTCTAAGTACTAAAAGCCCCAAGATGTCTGTAGAGCCTTCTCTTCTCCAGGATGGACAAGCCCAACTCTCTCAGCCTGTCCTCATGGGACAGGTGTCCAGCATTCTGATCATTTTCACGGTCCTCCTCTGGACCCGCTCTGTCTTTCTCGTACTGCAGACCCCAGAGCTGGATGAAGTACTCCGAGAGGGCTCTCATGAGAGCAGAGTAGAGGGTATTTATTTATTTCTAAGTCCATAGATTTATCTGAAAGACAAGTTGCTGGGGTAAGTGCAAGAGTCTCTGGCTGAAATTCAGTGCCTTATGTCAGTCGAAGTCAGTCAAGATGGCCACAGTGATCCTTTCCAGTGTAAAAATCAATTGTTACATACACACGTTATACTTTCAACAATACAAATACCATTTTTCCAACGTCCTATGCAAGCAACAAAATCTTTCGGCACACACCTCCTAAAGAAGATCTGTAAGAGCCGCATTACTTCATCAACTTCCACACAGGAAGCACTATGACTAAGAAAGAAGCTACTACACAAAAACACAAAAGTGTTTTGAAATGCATGTAATGCAGAAATAACCTATTTTCACTGAAGAATATCTTCATTTTGTCAGTTACAATTCCTAATTTGCCAACCTTTCTCATCCCAAAAAGAAAAAAAAATGAAAAGGACTAAACTTCAGATTTACTAAGAATATTATTATTCATATTTTGTAGCATTACCTGAAGGGAAATAAACATGGTTATAGGAAATTATAAAGGTCATAGTTGTCACACTTGGCAAAGAGAATTAGAAGATTTTGCTGGGCTACAGACACAATTTTTAAGCCAACTCGCACATATTAAAATTACACTTTTTTCTTTAAAGTGTTTAAAACTATATTTTGATTAGAGATTAGGAAAGGATTAGACTTGTATTTTAAAAACAATGAAAGATTCATCATATGCTATTTGAAATTAGCTTATGTTCATCAACATGTTTCATCAAGCTCCGTATTTTGGTACTCATTGCAATGCTGACTGATGAATATAGTATATTCCAAGCCTAATTTTATTTTTGCATACAGAATAACTTCTAATTAAAAGTATCTCAGCTGTGCAGAGAACACGCAATATACTTGCATGTATATATTTGTATATATATTGTCCTCATAATAATGAACAATGTAATACTGTGAACTAAGCACATTTTAAAAAGAGATGCAAATAAAAATTAACCAAATACATGTAGCAGTTAACCAATAAAATACCATGGTGAAAACAATCTCTGTCTCTCATAACTACATTTTACAAGTAGGATCATGCAGATCTCAAAAAAATAAAAAAAATCACAGGGACAGGATTTGTATGCTGTGCAGAATATTCAACAGGTTTTCTTGAATTGCATTTAATATCAAAAATTCTTTGTTGTCTAGAAATCTCTTTATCTTGTTTTCAAGGCTATCTGCAACTTTTATCTATTTGAAGATAGATATTTCTTAGACTTATCATCAAGACACACTACATGAACTGTTCTTCACACTTATGAAAGAGCATTATTTAGAATACGTTGTAAAATGACGTAAGCTACCGACGTCTTAATACATGACGCTACATCGATGTAGCAACGCTGTTCATAAAACAAATATAAATTTTTTCCATTAACAGACTAACCTCATATGTCCTACAAAAAATACTGCACTATCATAGTAAATCCAAAGACAGATGATTTTTTCACTCAATTATGGCTATACCTGCCCCTTATCAGAAACGTCAAAGGTATACTCTACTTTTTTGGGGGTCTGAACAACACACATGACTAAAATTTAAAACTATACTTCTTTTTCTGGTGACTTTATGCAACTGCGTTTAGGGGGAACAGCACAGAACAACAGAGCACACCTTGGGGAGGCGAAGGACAACACAGCTCTATCAAGAACATTAAGCATCTATGGCTGCCTCTAGACCCTTTTTTGAATCTTCATCGATCAATCGCCCATTTAGAATACCAGAAAGCAGTGAAGTCCTACTGCTAACACACTACAATGCTGCCCAAACCACCAAGGCTTACCCAACAAATCTTATAAATGTACAATCTGCTGCACTGGTTGACTCGATACTGACTTCTTTGTGTTTGTAGTAAAGGGAAGGTTTTCCAGTCATCTTCACATTTTCATTGGCTACATAGCGCAAAAATTGCAAAACTTCTATAAAGAATTTCAAATGCAGTTTGAAAATATGCTGTTGACTAGTCAAAAGGGTCATTTACTAAACAATGCCGAGCCAAGAATTTATTTCATAATTTTGTCAAAATATTATTAATAATTGACATAATTTAGTCAAAATAAATCTGCTTATTTTTCTTGAATTTAAGCAACTTTTGTATGTAATTTAAAATCTTAAGTACTTATCTATATCTCTCTTTCAATAATTATTTTATACAAAACAATTAGAATGTTGCAATGGTCTCAATACAAGATTAGCAAAACATGAAGCTTTCAGAAAGCTGGAAAGAACAAACATATGAAAACAAAGAGGGAAAGACAACAGTATAGATGAAAGTTCATAGACATTCTGCTTTAATGAACAGAAGAAGAGCCAAGTCTTCTTGCAATTTCTTCATCACTAACAGGAAAGGAAACAAATTCAGATCCCTTATGGTTATGTAAATATTTTTAATACTTTATGTAAGGTATGGAAAGAGATGAAGAAAAAAAACCAAACCAAAACCACAAACCAGGACCCAAGAGGTAATTCCTACAATGCCCTGCGACTGTATGCCCATGGCTTTTCAGATTCCCCCCAGCTACCCCCAACTCATACACACTCCTCCCCTGTGCCTGCACCAGTTCCTGAATGAGCTGGGATCAGCAAGATCCCCATCAACCCAGCACACTGCCAGCCACCCCCAGGAGCACACAAACACCACGTCACCCGCCAGCATGAGCTTACCAAAACTCACAGTTTGCAGAACACCCCAAGTGTCTAACTCTCCAGTGCAATTCTGAATCAGGGAAAGTGGGCAAACCTACTGCATAGATTATGTCAAAAAGAAAATCATAACAGATGACCACGCACAGTCCTAAGAACAGGCCAGCGTATTTTGAGCCCAGCATCTGCCTGTGCAGCTAGATGACTTAGAACTCTGCATCATTTCTCTGAACAATTATATGTCCATGCCCTTGCATTTTAGGTTGCTGTATGGGGCTGCCACGCTGAAATGGGACACTGGTAACCCCACACAACAGCACTGTCTTATCTTCAGTCTGACAGCTTCTCCATTTATCACCACCCTGACTTTCCAGGCTCTTTTTTCTGGGCTCATGGTTTCATAAAATGCTGTTATATTTGTAATCAAACCAAAAACATTTTAAAGCTATTTATTAACACTGGAAATGCACTCCATCCATAGACAAAAGATTATAGCTGTTCTAAGAAACATTATACTGTGAAAATTACAAGTTAAAATTGCGCTATAAATATAAATATTTATAAAATATATTATATTTATATAAATACTTAAATATAAATAAGTATTTTGTTCTCAAATAACCATAACTTCAGGAAAATCATCTTCTAAATGTTAACTTAGGCAGGAAGATATATTGAAAGAAATATTTCCCATCAATAACAACATTAAAAATAATTCAGATATTTTTAATGCTTGATTTCGAAACACCCAGTGCTACACATTATTTTACACTGATGTTGACGAGATACTGCCTAAGCAAGGCAGATACACATCCTTTATAAAGAATGTCCATGTAGCTTTCAGAACAGAAGTGTAAAACAAAAAAGTGATAACTTTAAAGAAGTGTATCCATTCCCCCTACCTCTCCTCTAAAACATAAACAGATAAGGCAACTCTTTACGTCACCTACTAAAACATTTTTTTTCTTCTCTTTATGCAACCCCTGGCTGACTAAACAAATATGAAAATACATGTTTCTGGAAGAATAATTTCTAATCTCTCCATGTCAAAAATTAGTTATGATGATGTACTGACACCTACACAGTCCCTTCCATCTGAACTTTAGTAGAAGTCAATTACATTTCTTCTTAATAAACACCTTCCCTTAAAACAACGTTATTCAAGGAACTAAATAGGAAGTTACTCAAACGTGCTGCTTTTCCTGCGACATTTAGAAACAAGCAATGCCCTCTGCTGTGCCGGGAGCGGAGGTTCACCTAAACCAGCACGCAGCATCCCTGCCCGGCTGCCTCGGAGATCTCTGCTTCTGAACAAAGATTACATTTTTGCTCACGTCGCTGATCTCCGACATGCACCCCATGGTTTGTAAACTCTTACTATAAAGTAAAAAGGCACCAGCAGAAAAGTTTTATCATGCTATAACACATATTGCAGACCAGTAGCAAAGCTAACATAGTGATAATTCATTCCTAACTAAAAAAAAATATATTTTACAAACTCTATCACACCTTTCTAAAAAACATTTTTAGACTATTTAGTTCATAATGCACAAAAACACGCAAGTTACTCTTAATTAGTTACTTCATTCTTACATTTTCTTCAAAGGTTGGTAACACAGCTCAACAACCACCTCTCCAACCCTATCAACAAAAATCATTACACGTTCCAAAAAGGCAAGGCTTCCTATTTTGCAAGGCAGGCAGCTTAAGGTAACACCTAAAGCATTTCCTGTCCTTCTAAAAGTTTTCTATTCCACAGAAAAGAACAGAACTCAAAACTTGCCTTTTTTCCTTGAGTTTAAGAACGCAAAACTGAAGTTACAAAAATGCAGAAGGAAAAAGAACCAAGAAGTAAACGGCCTGCTGTAGTCAAGGCTAAATATCTCCCGGGTTTCTCAAATATTTCGCTTACCAGGTTGCTAACTTTGTAACAATTTTAATCAGCATTTGAGTGCCTGCTCTATAAGTTTCACTATTTGCAAAACAGTAACAACAGAACTGTGAACTGAAGAAAAAAAAAACCCCACAAGCCCCTAAAAAATTACCAGCATGGCAGAGAATAACAGCAGGCAACTATGAAGCAAGGTCAGCAGCACATATGGGCTGCTGTGCCCAAAAAAATTAAAAAGCTGCCTGGGAAAAATGTTATCATGCTTTTTGAATCACCGTAGATGAACACATGTCAACATGCTCATTTATCAAGTTTCCTGGCATTTGTATACAATAAGCCACTGACTGTCAAATATCATAGCATTCATGTAGTTTCAAAAACAGCTGACATAGGAAACCTGTGCAGAAATATCATCAAACCTATGTTTGTTGTTTTTTTCCAAAGAAACAGAAACACTAATGACCCAAATAACATCTCTGTTCTCACAGACCATAAGCACACCAGAAGCCAGGCAGCACTTCGTACCTGTCTACTTGCCAGCAGAGATAAGGAACACAAGCTTTCTTCTGGCTGTGGCCCAGGTAAGGGAAGAGTAAGATCACACTGCTCCTGCTTGAAAGAGCAGATCCTGCAGATGCACGGCACCCCAGAAAAGAACTACAGCTAGATCCACTGCACCCTCTCCTGAGGAGAGTGGGTTCCTCCTCTTAGAAGGATTTTCTCACAAGGTCTTCTAATGCTTTGAGTTCTTCCAGCTGCATCCAGTATATCCTCTCACGAGTACTACCCAGCTCAGGGTTGCTCCAAGCTGCGGTAAGTTTGTTAACCAAATAACACACTTCTTCGCAATCAAAAAAAATCAGTTAAAATTGGTGAAAAGGTGATTTCAAGAAAACTACACAGATCCAACAGATTACACTGCAAGTAAGACCCTTTTCATTTTCTTCTTCAGTACCCCATTTCCCACTACTAACTCATTCTCACCAAAACCCACTCACTCTTCTGCACACTCTTAAAAGAGCAAACAGTGAATAACCATCAACCACACTTGGGCTCACTGAGCGCTTTTCTAACTGGGCTAAGAACACATGAAAGTGGACTCATGACCATCTTACTTCATCTCATTGTTATGCTTTTAACACCACTGTGACACTGCAAAACAAGCTACTGGTCTTCCTCTTGTTCAAGTGAGAAAGTAATTCAGCAGAGTAGAGAAGCCCAGAGTTGTAGTCCAGCTCTTCATTTTATACGCCTACTTTGATTTCTATAATGCATTATTTATATTTGTATATGTAATTCCATTTGGAAATGATGTTGTGAATATTACATAACATTTGAGTTAGTTAAGGACCTTTAAAGGCTCAATGACTATTTATTTATCGATAGAAAAAGAAAATAATATCTTCCCAGCTTCTTACTTCAACAAAAAGAAAAAAAAAAGAGAAAAAAAAAAAGAAAAAAAATCAACCCTGGGTTAGGCAGACCTTTGATCTTTGCACAGCCAGCCTTGCTAGTGTGGATATCCCATGAAAAACAGAATGTTACAGATTATGCAGTAATTTGGGATATTAGGTCCTGGATTCAGTGACAGAGGCACTTCTAGTTCTATACTCCCAGTACTAACCCAGTCCTGCAATACTAATTCATGGTATTAATCTCCATATCCTACCAGGCACACTCCAAGTAAAATGAGCCCCTGATATGGTCAAATAGAACTGGAAAAGTTAGAAAAAGAAGAGTGACAAGGATGAAGAGCAGCATGGAATTGGTTCCACCTGAGGGAAAATCAGAGGTCAGTGGTTTTCAGCCTGGAAAAGGTATTCGGTGATACGTTAGTACACACACACACACCCCCCCTTTTTTCTCTTTCCCTAAATGTCTGTTAACAGCCACTATCACAACAGACACTGTGGGAAAATCAGCATGACAAAAATCAACTCAACAGCTAGAGAAAGTGATGGTTATTAACAAAATCTCTACATCCATTTTACCACTCAAACTCATTCTTTCTAAAGCTTCATTCAATTACACTCTCATACCCACAGGCTCACAACAAGAAGCTTATAACCAAAGAGGCCTGGGGCAGGACCACTTGGGTGCCACATCAAGGACAAAGGATGCCAGCTATCAAGGCCTCACCACATCTCTCAAATTCCCTTGTTTGGCAATGATGAACCAGGTTTTGGACAAATCTTGTAGCCTTCAGGAGTCACCAGTTGTTTATAGGGGGGTCCCTTGGTCCAGAATCTCACTTACTGCATCCTCAATAAAGAGCAGACTGCTGCTCTCAGTCTATCTCCCCACGTTTGTTTTCACGGGGGAGTAACAGGAAAACAAACAGCACATACAACACACTGCACGTCCGTTGTCCTCCTGTCATTCAGAAGCAGGGTCTGTGCTTGATAAATTGTCTGTGATCCTCAATGTCACTCCGTGGTTTTCCACGTTCACACACACTGTTCTTTCAACCCCTCGTCCTGCCATTTCTTGTGATGCCTTCACACACATGCACTTACACACGTGTTTCAGCCTTGCTTCCACCACAAATTTCTAGAGTTCTAGTCTAACAGGTCACCAACGTGACCTACTAAAATTGTTTTAATTAAAGATTTTCCACATCCTCCCTGCCTGTCTATAGAAGCCAGAACAGAGTTTTGCCCGCAGAGCTGCACCTTGCATTCTACGCACCCAAAACTTCTTGTATGCTCTCTACACTAGATTTTTGTAGGAGTATATTTCTAAAAAGCACAAGAACTGCCCACGTTTTCGTAGGATGTTTCCTACGCACGGTGAGGCCGTGAGAAGGGCGATACACACGCAAAAGCAGCCAGGCAGGCAAAGAGAAGGGCGGTGCACGGAGCCGGCATGTCAGGCAAGCGAAGCCGCGGGGGAAGCACACGGCCTGCACCGGCCAAAAGGCGGAACAAGGCAGCAGCGGGCCTACCGCGGGGGCGGCCCTGCCGGGGCAGCCAGGCCACAACCCGCACACGGCCCCGGCCCGGCCCCACCGCCGCGCCCTCACCTGCCGGGGGCCGCTGGCCACGGCACCGGTGCCCGGCCGCTCCTCCGTCTGCTGCGAGAGGGTCCCAGCATCCAGCGCTCCCGCTGGCGGGGCGCCGCTGCACCGCCTCACCGCCGGCAGCCGCCACGGCCGAACCCCTGCCCGGGCGGCGGCAAGTCCCCGGCTCCGCGCCGCCATGACTGTCCGCGTGGAGGGCGGGACGTGAACTCTGACCCCCGCCACGCCCAGGTCACCGGCACGCGGAGCGCGCAAGCGCAAAGGGCTCGGCTGAGGCGGGACGGCCGCCATCTTGGCTGAGGGACGCCGGGCTCCGCTCTGCGGGCAAGAGACGGCGGGGGCGGGGCGGTGTCGCACCCCCCGGGCGCTTTTGCTGGAGAAGGGGAGGCGAGCCCAAGGCGGCTGGCAGGGGTACGGGACAGAGCAGGGGAAGCCGCCCCTGCCGCCTGCTCTCTCGCGGGCGGGGCGGCCCGGCACCGCCGCGTGCACAGGGAAGGGGCGAGCGCCCTCCGCAGGGCCGGCGGGGGAGGGAAGGAGCGAGCCAGGGCCCGGAGGAGCCGGCGGCAGGAACTGGACAGAGATGGGGGCTGCGATGTCAACACGCACAGCCCAGAGGGAAAACCGAGAGTGAACGGCCACCCTGGGGGTGCCTGCCCTCCGGTGGGGTGCAGGCAGAGGGAGAGGGAGCAGACACTCATGTGAGGCTGCAGCAGCACAGCTGAGGGGAGTACAGTACAGACACAACGATGCACCCACCTGGCCTTAGAAAAAAAAAATTACCTTCCTTCATAACCCAGCAGGGCCCAACTCCGGACCTGAGGACCTTTCTGTTCATAAGTTCGATAAATAAAGAAGCCCTAGAACAAGGATCATGTTCCAGAAGGACCTGCCCCACTTGATACCTACCCTGCCCTGGACCAGCACCACTCTGACTCTGTCATTCAGTTCTCCATTCCTGGGGGAAGGGGAGCTGGCTGAGGGTGTACCTCACCTCATTGTGTGAGCTTCCCAGTGTAATCAGAGCAGTTTAACTTTATGTAAGCCCTTAGAAGTCAGCCTTAGGCTACATCTTCTCTAGAACAGCCAAGCTCAGCCCTGGAGATCCCTCCTAATACAGTAGTAGGCAAGCTTAAAGGATTGTTTCATTTAGAAATAAAAATTTCCTACTTTATATAAACCTCCATATGCACAGGACAATATATTCTTCACATACAGGTTTTTATTAAGCTTCTCACATGTAATTAAGCATATATACTACATCTGATATACTAAGAAGGTTTTCAGGAGCCAACTTGTTTTTCTTTGAGACAGCTGTGGCAGTTGAAGTTTATGTATTTCCCACAAATGTTTCAAAACTTATTTTCTGTTCTAAGTACAGTGACAAAACACTTGTCCAGAGTTCTAAACATACTGACGCCATGTGCCAGAAACATACAAAATACAAGAAATTTGAAGAGTACATCAGGTAAAGCAACATGTAGGAGAATAGATCTTGTAACAGAGCTACACTGCAGTATGACACTGCACCTCTCAAAACAGATTTCTGGGGTCTTAAACAGGAACAGGGGTGCTAGTAGTACAGGCCTTTAACACATAAAATAAGACAGTGTAGCAGATGTTTTCGATGGTCAGCCTACGAGGGAAACAATGTTAGTACTTGAAAGCAATTCTCTTGATGTCTAAAAAAAACCACTTTTGTGCTCAGGCTTATTCCTACAGTCCATGCTTTGTTAGTGTAAATGTCACACCACCATGTGAATTAAAATTAATCTATTCACAACTCATCAAAAGGTCAGAAGAGTGTATCTTACCACATTAACATCATGTACAAAAAACAAGACTGAAAATGTTATTGTAACTGAACCAAACCAGCACTACTAGGCATCTTGCTTCCATCTGCGATGGTCAGAAGTTTCCTAGGTGGATAATCCACAGACAAATCAGTAAGTTTTAGATGTTATGTATTACCCTATCCACATCTGTTGTATGAGGAACACACTCATAAGACAGTACGTTCCTACCCATGTGTAATCGTGCTATGAATAACTTGTTTAAAGCCTGCTGCAGTAGAAGTCCTTTCTTCATCTGGGAGTCATCCTCCTAGTCTCATGTCCCATGCAGGCAATGCTTAACCGAAATAACCACAAGGGAGTGAAGTAACAAGCTTCAGTTTGGCAGCAGCAGCAGATTCATAATGATTAAGTTGAGCAGTCATTACAGATTCAAAGAAATTATATATCCACAGTATATGTACAGTATAATTAACTTCTCAAAAGAGTGTTTTCATTGCTAGATTTTAAAGGTTTCCTTCAAATTACAGATAAGTCCTTTAAATGCTTGAAAGGCATAAAAATTCCCCTTCCCACACAAAACCCCCAACAATGCATTTTAGTTTCAAAAATATTTTGAACCCACAAACAAGCTTGGTATCAGTAAATCTGGTAAAATAGCTACGTGCTAAATAAAAGCACATCTGGTGGAAGGATCGCAAAGAACGTTACAAGTGTGCTTAGTTTTGCTTGCAGCATCTGGCAGTGGGTAGCAGGACAGAGGCAGGAATCTCAGTAAGTCTCCTCCTGTGTCTGTTCTGCAATAGTTTCTGTGGCACTGGCATTGGCAGCAGAGTTGAGAACTTCTCCAAAGTCTCCCCCAGCAGGTTTGCTTCCTCCAACTTTAGACTAGAACAGAGAACACCTCAACATAAAATTGCAGTTATTTGGCATATCAGACACGATTAATTGTATAAAACCAGTACCCCTGCACAAGTACCAGTACCTCTTTTCAGCTGAGCAGCTTCTCCAAGACTGGGCTATCTCCACAATACTTGAAAGACAAGTCTTTAAATATCACACGGAAAACAATCACCAGCAGCAGATTAACATAGCAGTCTCCCTTTGACTTCATGATGCACAAAGCCTGGAGCAGCCCCGATTCCAGGGCGTCTGAAGGTTGTCACACCCTCAGTTAAAAATTGATACAAGTATGCAGCCTTTCAAGCCATTTAAGCTTTGAAAGGCTGGGAGTTAAAACTTGCTTCCATATTGCTCAAGAAAGAACCTTGAACAGTTTTCAGTCTCAACGACAACTCCTGAGATCTCCAGTGGAGCACAGCAACCATTTTACTTTCTCCAGGTAATGTGTTTGCCTTTTCACCTCCCTCTACAGTATACACCAAGTGCAATGGCCGTAATAGAATCCTGAGCAGATTAGCAACGCTGGACTTCAGTAGGGCCAACTTCAGCCTTTTCAAGCAGTTGCTAGGGAAAATCCCATGGGACAGGGTACTTGAAGGTAAAGGGGCCCAAGATAGTTGGTTAGCATTTAAAGAACGCTTCTTCCAAGCTCAAGATCAGTGCATCCCAACGGGTAGGAAGTCAAGGAAGGGTGCCAGGAGGCCTGCATGGTTAAACAGGGATCTGCTGGGCAAACTCAAGTGTAAAAGGAGGGTCTATAGATCATGGAAGGAGGGGCTGGCCACTTGGGAGGAATATAAGAATGTTGTCAGAGA
>WKFP01014153.1:527547-632331 GCA_011057875.1 Pterocles orientalis
CTTGCGGCTAAACTGAGGAAGTGTGATCTGGATGATCGGGTAGTGAGATGGATTGTGAACTGGCTGGAGAAAAGAAGCCAGAGAGTTGTGGTGAATGGGATGGAGTCTAGTTGGAGGCCTGTATCTAGTGGAGTCCCCTGGGGTTCGGTACTGGGACCTGTGCTGTTCAATATATTCATCAACGACTTGGATGAGGGAATAGAGTGCACCCTCAGCAAGTTTGCTGATGATACAAAACTGGGAGGAGTGGCTGACATGCCAGAAGGCTGTGCTTCCATCCAGCAACACCTAGACAGGCTGGAGATTTGGGCGGGGGAAAATTTAATGCAATTTAACAAGAGCAAGTGTAGAGTCTTGCATCTGGGCAAGAACAACACCAGGTTCCAGTATAAGTTGGATACTGAGCTGTTGGAGTGTAGTGTAGGGGAGAGAGACCTGGGGGTCCTGGTGGACAGCAGGATGACCATGAGCCAGCACTGTGCCCTCGTGGCCAAGAAGGCCAATGGCATCCTGGGGTGTATCAGAAGGGGGGTGGTCAGTAGGTCAAGAGAGGTTCTCCTCCCCCTCTACTCTGCCCTGGTGAGACCGCATCTGGAATATTGTGTCCAGTTCTGGGCCCCTCAGTTCAGGAAGGACAGGGAACTTCTGGAGAGAGTCCAGCGCAGAGCCCCGAGGATGATTAAGGGAATGGAGCATCTCCCTTACGAGGAAAGGCTGAGAGAGCTGGGTCTCTTTAGTCTGGGAAAGAGGAGACTGAGGGGTGACCTAATCAATGTTTATAAATATGTGAAGGGTGAGTGTCAGGAGGATGGAGCCAGGCTCTTCTCTGTGACATCCAGTGATAGGACAAGGGGCAATGGGCTCAAGCTGGAACATAGGAGGTTCCACTTGAATATGAGAAAAAACTTCTTTACAGTGAGGGTGACAGAGCACTGGAACAGGCTGCCCAGAGAGGTTGTGGAGTCTCCTTCTCTGGAGACATTCAAAGCCCGCCTGGATGCGTTCCTGTGCGATCTGATCTAGGTGTTCCTGCTCTGGCAGGGGGATTGGACTAGATGATCTTTCGAGGTCCCTTCCAATCTCTAACATTCTGTGATTCTGTGATTCTGTGAATTCCTAGTTCTCCATGCTATTGCTTGCATGCTTCTCCATCCAACCCAGTGTGCCCACAAGAACAGTCAAATCTGGTTCCAGTTATGTGTATTAGTTATTTTTAAAGTGATTTTTTTAACCTCAATAAGCTATCAATGGTTGTTTCTGTCACTTGAGGCTTTTGTGAGCAAATTTGAAATCAAGGTACAAAGACCTTATGTATTTTATGCCAGAAATAAGAGAAACATGCCAAGCTCTACTCTTGTGTAGGATACTAGTCCTTAGGAAATAAGGAAATAAAAGCAGAGACCATTTTGGATACATAATACTAGGTATGTTGTACTAGCTATTTGCTCAGGCTAGCTAGTTGTTAGTCCTCCTGGTTAAATGCATAACTGCAAGAGGTACAGGAAGCCCATTTTTTATTCTCAAATTACTAGGCAAAGAAACCATTTCTACAGTACTTGAACAGATGTTATCTGAGCACATTCAACACCAACAACTAAAACAGGCTACCCAGACTCCACTTCAGTCTTTTCTCTACACCCACAGCTCCACAATCACCAAGGCATTTTAGCAACGCTTACCTTTAAGTTTTCAACTTTTTCCTCGAAGGATTTGAAAGTAGGAGAATTTCTAAGAAAATAAAGGAATTAAAGAATTAAAACTTATCTGGTTAGTCTATAAATACCAGAAAACAAGCAGACACTTGCTTTTTCCAATGTCAACATGAGTTTTGTTTGTTTGGGGCTCTTTCCTTGTTTTAAGGGTAGCCTAAAATTAGTTTAGATCTGGATCTCCTCAAGCACTACAAAACTAAAATTCAAACACACAAGTTGCAGCTCATTTATATCTTTGGCGACTAACCATTCCCAGCAATGGGATCTTTCATCACAACATTGGAGGGAGAACTAATAAAAGTATTTTAGGTTATCATTCTCAGTGATTTGAAACAGGTTTCTGGCTTAAAGGATTTGTTCAGAAAAGCTCAGTCATCACTTCTGGTTAGCCTAGTACATTATTGCTGAAGAAAGCTTGTCATCAGAGATTTTTCACTTGTTATAGGAAAACCAGGTTAATTTAATAGGCCGTGGGTTCAACTAACAAAACAAGGTTTGCAGTGGCATTTTCTGCTAACAGGTTAAATAAAAGGCAAGGAGGAGTCTCCCTTATAAGTGCTGGAGACAGCTGTAATTACAAATGGTAAATTCTGCATATGAAGAGCAGGCAGCTCGCAATTTTCTCTGCTGAGGGCCAGTGTATTATTTATTAGGGTAAGAAGAGTGGCTTAATACTCTGACTAGCTGTCCCTGCCATTCACAAATTTGTGCAATAGCTTTACACCTTTTTTGCTTTTATGCAGGATGGAAAATGCTTCACTTCAGTGGACCAGGACTAAGGATTTCTATCAGATTAAAAAAATATTCTATAAAGATGAAAGACGGAAGGGTTTTTTCAAAGGTCTTAAGCTTCCCTTCCCCCTTTGTTTGGTATTTGTGTAGGTCACCCACACTTAGCAGCACTCTTTCATTTGGGAAAGCACACAGTGACATATATATATATTATCTGTCTCTCAAACCAGAGTCTCTCAGGAGGTGGAGGCACACAGTGCCAAGCAAGGGAAGAGAAAAGGCAAGCATTCCAAGTCAGCAAAAGACTTGTTGTGAAACCACAGTATTTTTACTTACTTTCACTATTCTAAAACAGGTGCCAAGCTATTGCCTTTTAAACTTGGAATCATTTAGTAGCATTACATTTCTAACAGGCAGGGAAAAGTTGTGATAGTTCTCCAAACAGCAGGAAAGCACACTTGGTCACATTCCAGATGTGCAGTAACCACCACCATTAAGCAGAAATAAAACTAATTTTATTCTATATGTTAGTACAGGAAACCCATTACAAAGTTGGGGAGTTTTTTGGTTTTGTTTAAAATCTACATTAGTTGACTTCAGTTCAGTTTGACTTGATTCCACACATGAAAATAAATAAACCCAACAGCTGGATTATGCATACATTACCTCATAATAGGCATGCTAATTGAATGTTGTATGGAGCGTATACTAAATGCCAGCATTAAGAAAAAAAGAAAGCAAGAAGTTAGTTTAAGTAATAGACTGAGAAGAAGTTGGCTTAGAGAGCTGACTTCTGGATTCTATCTTTGGTAAACAGCCAAACGGTCTCATATAGTCTTACCTAGTAACTGCTTGGGTTTGCTTTTGTAAATTGCTTAGCCATGCATACACACAAGTACAACAGAGCAAAAGCTGCAACAACTTTTTCCTTTTTAGAAAGATTTGAGTGCCATGCTTGTTAGTACATATTCTGTTTAGCTGCAACAGTCTGTCTACTTGTTATGTTTCTCAAGCAATGAGAGACATGCTGCATGTACAGTTTAGACAATATCAAGTAGAAAGTGAACACTCAAGAGTCTCAATCAACTAATCCTCTTACCAAAAGAATTACTACATTCAGAAAGCTTCCATTTCAATTCAGTGTAAGAGTTTCATATTCATCAATACAAATTATCTATTCATCATTATAAATAATGTGGTGAGAGCAGTCCCATCAATCTATATTCAAGGTCAGGTTTATGCTGGGGGCAGGGAAAAAGTCATAGTCTCAACCTTCTGAAATTCATGGAATTCTGTAACCTGCCAGTGTTGCTATACAGTTACTGTTTGTTTAGTGACAACACACACTTACTCCTATAAGGTGACTGGATACAGATTAAGGAGCTCTCGGATAACTTCAAGACCATCTAGAACCTAGTTAGTTCCATATTCTTGAAAAGCTCTGTTTACCTCTTGATACAAATTAGTCTTACATGTTAAATGTTTTTTGTCAAATACCACAATAGTAAGTTAGAAAAAACGACAATCAGTTTTTCATAACTATATTTGGAATGTCAAATTTTGACTTGTCTTTTTGATGTCTTGCAAGAAAATACTCTCCAGGCAATTGCTGGGGGAAAAATCTCTCACATTTGATGCACCTCCAAAACTCCAATTAGTATTTCAGCACAATGGAAGACACATTGACAGAAGATGTCCTGGTTTCATCTGGAACAGAGTGAACTTTCTTCATAATACCTACTAAGAGGCTGTGTTTTGGATTTGTGCTGGAAAGGTGGCTGATAACATACTGATGTTTATAGTTGTTGCCAGGACAGTCAAGGAATTTTTAGCTTCTCTGCTGTGCCAGTGTCTGCACGTGCAGGAGAAGCTGGGAGAGAGCACAGCCCACAATTAGTGGCTTAGAATTAAACCTTAGGTTTAGGATTGAGACCCAAATTGGCCAATGGTATATTCCATATTATGCCCGTCATGCCCAGTATATTATGAGATGCTGCCCGGAAGCCCTCTCGCTCACTCTTTCACTGGCTCTCTTGGTCCTCTCTCTCTCTCAGACTCTCAGGAAGGGGGGAGGGTGAGTGAGCAGATGCGTGGTATTCATTGCCAGGTGAGTAAAACCACAACAGAAGCAAAAAGGTTTCGTGTTCATTGCAGAACAAGTTTTAAGAGATTCTTCAGGAGGCTCATCAGTAGAATACAGTGATAGGAAAAAAAATACACATGTAAAAAGTTCCCTTAAGGTTGGGATTCCTTAAGGCAGATGCACAACTGAAGGTTGGTTTGTATGTACAGTGTACTAAGAATCAGATACGCAAAGGCCAGACACTGTCCCGATACACGTTAGTAGCGTGTGGCTCTATTTCATCCCTTTCCCAAATGCCATTTCTGCTGTGTTTCATCTTTGCAGATGGTTTGGCTTCCACAAGCTTTTCCAGAGCACATAAAAGCTGATTGTCTTCTGGAGCTACGTGATGTGGATTACTACAAGTTCTGGTCTTGCTAGGCCAATAGTAACTAGTTCACTTTGTCCAGTCATGCTCAGCTACTTCCCCCCACACTGCAAGTGCCTTCCTGCAAGAAGTTTATGGCTAAAGAGGGTGAAAGTTACCTTCTTTGTCCCATATATACTTACAGTCTGTAGACCTGCTCACACTGAAAAGCAACAACCTATGATGTATTGCAGATCTTTTAACAGGTATCTAGAAAAGTTTATTCTCAGAGATTGTTTAATTGAAGAACTATTCCTACATTCATGAAGGATTTACTTGCTGTTGTACAATACACTTACATACACCCAGTATCCATTTTGTAAAATGTTACTGTAAGATAGTATATAGTTTTATCACGGAATGATCCGGTTTAGAAGAGAACTGGATTAGATAAATGCAGTTGATCTTTTTTTAACATCAAATCACCTGTTCAAGTAGTGCAAAGCAGCACAATTAAGCCTTGAAAAGCTTTACAAAGAAAATTTGTATTTCTTTCCATAAATGACAGAATGCCATATCAAAGCACTCGCTCAACTAGGCCACCAAGTTGGGAGTTTTGAAGAAGAGAAGCCCTTTTTACAGTGCTCGCGAGCAAACCCCTGGCTTTAAAAAAAAAAAACAACAAAAAAAGGGCATAAGTTGCTCTCCAGCCTTCCATGTATTTCATAGTGCATTAAAAGCTTTGGTACCCTTTACACAATTATTTTTATAGCTACCCCATTGCCTTACATTTTGAAAATGCACAAGGAGGTATGCCAGAGCCCCTGCCTGGAAAACATGGGCTTAAGAGTGCATAAGCACTAGTTATTTGCTTTGTTTATAGTTAGGTTTCCAGCTGATATGCTGAAAAATGGTGATATTTAGGAGTCCATTATCATATCAGATTTCCAAAGCAAGGGAAGAAAGTTATTCTGCACTCTCAAAACAGGGCAAAGATGAGGACTTTTGCTCCATAATATGGATGCAGTGCAAAAGGAGCCAAGTGCAAAGTTATGATTGCTCAGCAAGTTTGCCCAGAGCTACATCTTGGTTCTACTGCTGTTTTGCATGCAATACTGATGTTGCCTACACAAGGACAGCTAGCTCAAAGGAGAATAAAGGCATTAAAGAGAAAGCTAAGATGGAACAGAGTTCATTTTCAGCATAACAAAAAGCAAACAAATACAAAAAGGAAGCAATAATGCACTGACTTTGCACTACCAGTCTTCTCTCTTCCTCTATTTTAGTACTTTCCAAGTTCACCAGCTTCCTTACACCCTTTCGCAATTCCCTCCAAAATCACTTTGCAGAGCAAGAGTGAAGACCTGCATGTGATGTTTGCTGCATGGAACATGTGAAAACAGTCCAATATAGAAGAAATCATGACATGAGAACTGCAAAGTCCCTAAGCTAAAACAGTACAAGAAAAGCAAAGCCACGATGAAGAAGCCATGTAAGAGTTTCAGAATATGTACCTGCATATTATTCAGTATTTGTTCAAGTAAATATCAGGCCCACCAATTCTCATTTCCAGGAAAGAACTTCGGCATCTAAAACTTTCTAAATTTCATACTTGTGCAGTCTTAAAAGTAGACACCACCTGAGTAGTCATAACCATGAGATCTGATTTCACTGGTGGAATCCCAGAGATCAACTTGATATTCATGAAAACAAAACTCAAAGGTTTTTAATCTCCTGTTTAAGTGCAACTAAGATTTTGAACAGCACTAATTCTTCCCACTTTTTTTTTTTAAATCCAGCTGCCCCTGAATTTATAACCTTACCTTGAATTTCCATTGCCATGATTTTCGCTGAGAAATGCATCAACCCTGTGGACTCCTCTGGTCCTGTTACATTCCCTCCCAGTGGCCCAGTTTCTGATAGAGAGTACTCAACACCCACCTAGCCACTAACTTGATTAATTACGATACTCTTCTTTTGAGATATTGAATTACTGAAGCCAGAAGACAGCTATGAGTCTGTGCTTGTCCTTGTCAAATGGAATAGTCTAATACTAGTAGGGGAACACCATAGACCTAAGGAAGAAAGGTGAACCCCGTTATGTGAGCAGCTGAGCTCTGCATCCAAAAGGTATAAGGGACATCAAAGGTTCCCTTCCTCTTACTGCTGCTAAAGGGGAGGTATTTCAGACAGGCTGCTATTCTTATACTTGAGCAAACTGAGCTCACTTCAGAGTGAGTTCTCATAGCACCCTTTGCCACTGCCCATCTCTTCCCCAGGCACTGTCCCTGGCTCCCTGGCCTGTATCTCCTAGTTAGCATTCTAGGAGCCAGATCCCTACATCTTAAAAGAGACCCTACTGCTGCCTTTAGTTGCTTAGTGGGAGAGTACAGAAAAGACGAAAGATGAGAGGCAGTGGACAGAAGTTGCTACACAGGAATTTAGCTGCTGAAAACTTAACATTGAATATTTGCTTAGAGTAGGCAGATGAAAGGAAATACAGACAAAGTAACGAAAATATTCAGTGTCTGGAGCTGCTAAAATAATCAACTCAAAAGATAAGGACTGTTTCACCTGGCAAACTATGAACAGAGAATGCATAAACTATTTTACATTTAGACTTTAGTGATTTGATTAGAGTCACAGTGCTAAACAACCATTGTAACAGACACAAAAAAGGGAAAATCTCTACTCTGTCAAGGCACAAACACTGTACAGACAGAGAAGGAGGAATTCTGCATGCCATTGACCTCAAAAACATATTCTGTTTCTTTATAAAAAATTCTGCAGAACCATTTTAATAGTTTCCTTTCTTACAAGGAAGAGAGATTCATTGATTATTACGTATTCTCCAGATTTCATGTTCTGGGATAGTTACCAGGTGAACACGAAGACAGATCTTCCCTAACATTAAGAGAGCTCCAACTTTACATTAACCTCATACTGGAGAAAAAAAATAAGTTACCTTTTACAGACAAAACTTAAAGATTTTAATGGAGACAGCCTGACTACATGCTTAGTTTCAGGAACAATTCTTGTGCCCACCTTACCTAAAGGAATGTGAAAATGCCTGTAGTCTGCACAATGCCAGAGTAAGCATTAAAGAGAGAAAGGAAGTTCTGATAAATCTGAAGAAAAATATGTAACTGTGTAGCTGCACCTCAAAATGTTTTCTCACTAGACTTTAAAAAGCAAGAAAGAGGTTAATGGCAGCACTTTAAAATAGAGGGCTGATTTTATTACACTGCTTTCCAATGCAGCAATATTCTGTTAGAAAAAGTGATTTTTTGTCCAATAATTGAAAAATGAATGATCCACTATTCATAGCAAGTTACAAGCAGAGGTGAGTAGTTGTATATGTTCCAGTAGTAAACATTATATAATCAAAGAGTGATAAGCTAAGCATATGACTGGATTGCATCCATTATTCTATGTAGCTCACAACAGTGCTAAAAATGACCACCAGACTTACCTAATCTGCATGAAGGGCCGTGTCATTTGACACAAAGTCAAAATACGTTGTATGCCAATATTTACGAATTAAAAGTTGCCAATAGTCTATTAAAAAGGTAATAAAATCAAGCCACTGCTATGAGGTACAACAGCTTACAAAGAATTAAACACACCTGAAAGGAATCCACACACAAGACAAAAAAAAACACCCCACAAAAAACCCCAACAACCAAACCACAGACAGTTAAAGCCATTAGTTGTTTAAATGTAGTATTCCACAAGCTGAGAAAGTCAGAGAACAGAAATGACAATGCTATGTGCATCACACAGAAGCAGGCAGATATGCTGCCACCTGCAATCCTATCAGAAAAATAAGAGTAGCAGTGGAGGTGATAGCTTATATTGCTTCTCTCGCATATAATAAAATACACACCACAGAACTCTTACGCATCAGTGAAGACATAGAAGCATATTTTGCAGCAAGCCACTCAGTGTTCCTAAAACAGATGCTGATGGTTCTTGAAAGATTAACTTCTAGAAGTGCTAGGTATGTTAACAGCATAAATTTATTTTAGCAATCATCCGCTTAAATAAAAATAAAAATGCAGCTACTTGGGAAAAGCTAAAGAAACCTACCTGACATCTTCAAACTTCTTGGTTATGACTGAACCAACAGATGAAAAAGCAGCAGAAGCCTTTTGACCAGCCTGAGACAGGGTTTCTGATGTTTTCTTGTATCTGTGTTCAAACAAAATTAAGTCTGTAGTTATTTTAATGGAACACATAAGGAACCTTTTAGTGTATGTAAATTTGTATCAAACCCAGAGGTATACTTCAGCTTTGGGGTCAAATGGAAAGCTACTTAAGAGATTCTTGTGAGCCATTGAAGCCCCTGCTGGCTACAGCATCTCTGCCACCCTCAGACTTCAGATCAGGTTCACCAACATGCACCTGCTACCCTGCCTCCAGAACAGATGCTCTCTGCTATTGTAGGACTTAAAAAGCCAAAACAAAACCCACAACAAACCAAACCAAAACCAAAAAAACCCCAAGAAAACACTGTCATACACATACACTGAAAAAGAAGAAACGTCTATTTTTCATACTAAGCATCTAAAATCTTTCACCAAATGGTTTTATCAATAAACTTCACCATAAAAAGTTTGAGGTACCTCCTGTTACATTCTGCATAGTCATTAATTGCAGAAGGCAGTTCACACGAGACCTTAAACTAACAGTTGTGTGTGGCAATAACACTAACTGTGACTTCGCACTCTTCCTGCAGGAGCTGTTTACAACATTTTTTCAGGCTGGAAAAGAAAGGTGTTCTGTTGGACTTAGGACACCTTGGTATCTCAGCAATGGTATCTCAGGTCTGTCACGCAAAGAGTATACTAGAATCGCCCACTTTATGGTCAATCATTCTTATTTTGCATGAAATAATATGACTAATAGTGGCCTTCTTGATAGAAATCTATGATAATTTATCCAGCTAAGTTTTAGTGCAACTTAACTTTGTGTTGTCTACACTCATTTCACAAGAACAGAGGATTTAGACATGACACGAAAGCTACACAGCTTTCACCTCAACAGCTGAGAATCATCATGAACTGGTACATACGCTGTGGTTGATGTAACATCTTGCCAGCTTTTGGTGATGTTCTGCTTTAGTTCCTGTAATGAGTTAATTCCCAGCTTTCTCTTGATTTCTGCTAGATGCTTCTCTTTGGCAGCTAGCACTTGTGAGAGTGTCTGGATTTCCTCTTCCACCTGTGGCAGCAGAGTTGATGAGAGGCAAGTTAACAAGCAATATACTCAGCCATTTAACTATGCATTTATTAAAACATCTACTAGGCATCAGTAACAGGAGGGCTAACATGTTTTTAACATTGCCCCACAGTTGTTTCTAAATACTAAAAGGGAAATCCAACATCGTCTACAATAAGAGCTAGTTAGTGAGAAAGTGCTCTACCTGCGGCTAGCTCTGTTACTGGAACATGCACAAGGAAGTTGGTAACTAAAAGACTGTATAGTTAGAAATCATTATCTGTACACAACATTAGCCTATGTGAAGCTCGAAGATTAGTCAAACCTGCAACAATTGTCAAACCTGTATTCCCCTTCCATGTCAGAAGAGATACCAATGTACAGCCAGTATCAGGAAGCTCAGAGCATGTCTGCTCCATACACAAGTTATGGCTCCTTGCTTGAACAGAAAGGTTCTTTTGTGGCTTAAGACCAACTGCAGGCTAGATCCAACCACAGGAGTGCCTTCCCCAGAGCAGGGGTGAAAATGGTGGCAGACTGAGCAGTTAAAAAAAAAAAAAAAACACAAACCACAAACAAAAAACACACTAACCACGAAACCACAACAACAAAAACACAACACCTGTTCAGCAACTAGAAAACTGTGTTGTTTGTGTACTTCATCTTTCACAGATGGTCACTTAAGCCTCTCATAGAAGCATGACCAGACCATGACCAGAGATGTCAAAACAGTTTTTCAATGCCATTCTGTGACCTCTATAGACATGACAGAGGCACTAAGGCCGTACGTACAAAGGCATACATCCAACTCTATTTCCACATCCAGACTGGACCACCCTACTTCAGTATCACACTGTCCACTCAGTTAAGCTCCTTTGAGGTAATATCAGTATCTTCAGTGCACCTTTGTTCTGGATACCTGTTCAAAGTCCAGCAGGACTCACCCTAGCAGAACCAGATCTCCCCCACCATTTTCAGCTGATTGGTTTCCCATGAAATAATACCCAGGACTACCAAAATCAAGACTGTATTAAACGTGCTTATTTCACAGCTAATCTTTACCCGCCAACCTTAGGCTCAAGTTAGTGTCTTATATTAGGGTCTTAAAGTCACACAGAGCTACAAAAAAAAACCAAAAAAAAACACCAAAAAAAACACAATGACTCAATAAAGCTTGACTTTAACAACTTTTGAAATGCATGTATCAGGCTTGGATATTTGACTGTCCTTCAAATAGCACTACTTTAACTTGCTGTTAAAAAAAGGTACCGCTATATGGACTATGGACAAGAATAGTTGCATGGTTAGACACCAAAGTAGTGTCTACACGGATACTGGGGCAAAGCATCCTTCATGAAAACCACAATTTTAGTTACTCTACACCAGTTGAGCCAATATGTGGTTTTAGCTTCCAACCATGTTCTCTGGAACTGGATGTTCTTTGCCCCTTGACACCTTCCCTTTCCCTCCCTGCAATACACAGCAGTGCCATACCCAGCTTTAGACATTCACACAATAAATAAGCAAAGCATTAACTATATCCAAAGACAGCATTATCCCAGATTTTCATTCTCAAAACCAGATTAAGCACTATTTGCAAGAGATTTACCTTAGCAAGCTCTTTTCTTAGCTCATCCTGCTCTTCTTCTGAGAGTGTTTCTGCCATACCAACTGTAGCAGCAGCATCCTCTCCAACCTCTGGTATAGAGTCACTTCTCAGCAGTCCTTGAGGTGAATAAACCGTTAAAAGTCAGATTATCATGCATCGGACAGATAGTGGCTAATGTTAATACACAGCCCTTTTGTGCCACTGCACAAAAGTCACGTTCCCCAAATATTATAGTGTATAGGAAACTAGAGGCATTTTACTGGCTGTTTTGTTCTATCAAACTCAATATAATTGCAGCTGCTGCTAGAATAGGAGACTGGAAACGTGTTGAGAACACACAACTCTGATAGAAACCAAAGTGCAGAACACTACATCCCAACCAGTGGTTCCTACACAACCTCTGCCCAGGAGTCTGCTCGCTCTCTCACTCATGTGGCAGAGAAACCATGGAAGCGCTGGAGGTGCTCAAGTCCAACTCAGAAGCTCCCTCCCTCACTGCTCTCTTGATTAGATTAAAAAAAAACACCTATTCTCAGCATACTGGGAGCAGTCATGGCAACAAGCAAGCTCAGCAACAGTGGAGAAAAGGGTTGCACTGCAAGTATGAACTCATCCCCTGTACCCTGCTCAATCTCTCTGACCCCAGTAACTGGAACCACTGTGGCTAGAAAGTCACAGATATCATGGAACTATAAGTGAACTGCTGTTTTGTGCCTGTACCTTTGTCTTCACAGCTTCAGGGAAAGGAAGGAGAACAATATTATTTGTATTACTATGATGCACTCTTTTTAAATATTCATTTATTCTTAGTCCTTAGTGCTTGCAGTAAGATCACTGTAAACACCTTTTAATGCAACAAACAGGTTTTCCAGAAAAAAATTTCCATTTTGAACCTTTGTAGCTGACACTTAAACATACAGTTTGCCAAAATTAAGGAAACCCATTTTGATTTTCAGAGAGACCAGTTTGCAGAGAGACTGCATGCTGGAATGGTTGTGGATTCCCAGAATTAATTCTCTATTCAAGTGGTATAGATAGTAAAAAATAAATGAAATAAAAACCCAGGAGGATTGTCTGTTTGTAAGGAGAGATGGTGAGTGTGTATATATACATAAATAAAAATATAATTCAGACAAGTTGAGGACATATTAAATAATGTTCCTTTACTAGTCACTGTAGTAATTAACCAGGTGAAGTTCTATCCTTATTTCAGCAGCTTCTGATGGCACTGCATAATACCATTTGGTCTGGGAATCCAAAAACTCGTTCATGTGCAATAAGACCACCATTATTATTTCATTGTGAGGTTTGATATCAAATAGCTACATCAACTGAAAATTCAGGAGAAAAAAAATCTGCAAGTCTCTAAGTGGTTGCAGGTATTCTATGAAACATGCTCCTACCAGCTGTCAAGCTGTCTTTGGTCAAGTTACTGACTTCAGATAAAGCTCAAATCCACAAATTCTTTCCAAATAATGTTTCATGCCTGTATTTGGCTCCAGAACACTTGTCCTCTAGAAGCACACTGCTACACAGGCAGAACATTTCTAAATGGTAAATTACCATGGAGTACCCCAGAAAGCAACTGAAACCCCATTCTGCATTTATTTATTAAATCTATGCCACATTTTCCCAGAGGTTTACATCTGTCTTCTACACAAACGTATTTCCTACAGGCTTCCCAATACACTATTTTCTGGCAGGAATCTAGGGCAGAAAAAAGTTCAAGTCTAATGCCTGAACCAAAGCACAGCACTACAGCACGACAACAAGGATTACAGCTCGTGTCTCACAATCAGATAATTTTTGTCTTATACATCAACATATTTCTTTTTCTTAACATCAAATGGTTAAATTTTGTCAAATTGCTATT
Source organism: Pterocles orientalis (assembly GCA_011057875.1). Classification (NCBI taxonomy): domain Eukaryota; kingdom Metazoa; phylum Chordata; class Aves; order Pterocliformes; family Pteroclidae; genus Pterocles; species Pterocles orientalis. The sequence continues at coordinate 541,123 of WKFP01014153.1, forward strand.
TATCCTATTAATTACAGATGCTTACACTGAAGGAAAGCTAACAATTTAAACTGCATTTCCCCTGGGACTCTATGACCCCGGTACGTTAGCCTCCAACTCCTGACCTTGTTCTCCATCTGCAGCCCCTTCGGGGATGACAGATCTTGCCATTGCAAAAGCCATTCCAGAAAGTTTGCAAGTCGCAAAGACCACGCTGACTGCAGAGCATTAGCACATCCAGCTGAAAGGCTGTTCAATCTGGTTATGAAGAGTCATCTGGATTATCTCACCAAAAATAGATCAAGTGAATCCAGCAGGAGGAAAACATGCTGGATTGTCTCCCGCAGCAATAGCTTCTGTTTTGGGAATGTACCTTCTCTTTGGAAAACTGGTGTTTTAATGGAGTTTGTGCTGCTTGTTGCCTACACTGAACGTAAAACTCAATGCTAACAAGCAAGGGAATGATCTTTCCTCCCCTTCCCATTTCTAGATCTTCTAGGAAAATAGGAAATCACGGCTACAGAGTCCTCCATGCTTTGCCCTGTACATCTCACCACACCTTCCCCTCTTCTCCTTGCCTTCTCCCCCCCTCCCATTTATTACTTTTTTCTTTAACTTTGTTTCAAGTGTGCAAACACCTTTCCATCTGATTTTATTCTGGCACCTCCCCTCTGGTCCCCTTTTACCATTCATCACTCTGCCCACTTTGCTTCCATTCCTCGGTTCACTGCAATACTTGCAGGACACAGGCTCCATCTGTGCTATCGGAAGTCTGTGCTAGCCAGCCTGACAGAGAAGCAGTTGTCTACACAGATGACAACCTTCAAACCTCTGCAACAGTGTGGCTACAACCCAAATATACAGCCCATGAGCTAGGGCTGACAGACCATAAGATCCTGGATTTGGGCCAGCTTCATAAGGAAGTGTGCACATCTCACTTTGGATATTTCTGTGGGATCCAGGGCAAAAAAACAGAGAAACAGCAGTCAGCCAACAGACGGAAATGCTTCTGCTCAATCTGCTACTAAAAGAGCGTTTCTCATTCGTGGTCTTCTCTCTGCACAACTGTTGTCATTGGGTCTCAATTTGTTACCTTTCATTACTTTAATTCTCTTGCATCTTCAGAGTTGCAAGTGACTTCTAATTCAGTTGTATGGTATTCCAATTGGTATAACCCAAGTTTAGCTAAGCATTTAAAATCACTTATAGGGATAAAAAATTCTATTGGGAAAAAAAATTGGGAATACTTATCTAGCACTACGAAAACTCACCTAGTTTTAAGGTCGGTTTATAGCTGTCTCTACTTCTAAGATTAACATATTATCCCAGCAGTTTATAGATCTACTTAAATGAACCAAATAAAGACATGAAGAAGTTAGTTGATAAGGACTCTACAGATGACATTGAGAGAAACAGCATTTAAGCCCCCATTATTCTGCCGGGGGAGGCAAAGCATTGGAGTCATTCAACCTACACAGGTTTTCTGGTTTGATGCTTACTTTGTTTGGTTTCAACCCATTCGCTCTATTCTGACCTAAAGTTCCTACTGCTTTCTGTCTGAAATTCAGAGATTAGCAGCAAACGTTAGCTGTTTAAGGAAGCACTGGTCATTTCAGATGAGCAGCCTTTGGGGTGGGGGAGGGTTAGCCTTCATAAAGCTTTATCTTTAGACAGACATATTCTGCGTCAGACACTCAGAATGAGCGTATTTGGCAATTACGATACAGTTGGCAGAGCTAAAGAAAAAAAGGTGCTTGTTAGAGTTCAGAAGAACAAGCTGTTACAAGATTATAAAATCACTCCAACATCAGAGTAATGTGCAGTGCTACAGGGGCTATTTATTTTGCAATGTATAAGAAAGATCAAATTGAAGTGCTTCCCATTTATCTCAGTGAAAAAGCTAAAGTGAGACAAATTGCTTCAACTCAGGGGAAAAAGTTCTTGGGCTTCTCCCAAACACTAACCATATATTCATTCATAGTGAATGAAAAAGAAAAAAAGCTCAGCAAAGGTTGGTGCATCACCACCAGATACAAAAGGACTGCTCCCTCCTTTTAGAAGAGGTAGGAGATGCAGTAATTGCAGAAGTGAAAGCTGACCACTGTTCCCCAGAGGCCCCTTGGCTCATCTAGTTCACAGAAGGGTTTGGTTTAGTTCACACAGATGTTCCCCAAGAGATACATACTTTAAGATTTTAAATGAGCCCATCAAAAAAAAAAAGTCAACACCTTTGTAACTTTGTCACACCTGAAGTAGGGCTAAGCTTTCTATATTTTTAATTAGTCTGGAAGATCACATCCAATGGCATGGGATGGAAAGGAAAGATGGCAGACCCAGATTAGGATGTGTTGGGAGGCACGGCTGTTACATCACCACCCAGAAACTATTAGGGTTAAGCACTAGATAGATGCTGCTACAGCACATCAAGCAACAGCCACTTCTTCAGGGGAGCACAAATACAGTTAGTATCTGCCGGGGTAGGACATAGAGCATTTCAAATTCTAGGTGGAACAGAGTAAAGGTTTTGGAGGGCATTTTTGTTAATCAGTGATATTTTCGGTACTAAGGCAAGAGAAAATGTTAGACTATCCAGAGCTCTGAAGTCATACCAAGTATACAATTCCTACCTCCCCCCAAAAAACCTAAGAGTCACACTAAGCCATTTACTCCAATCTTGCAGAAGTTGCCCATTTGTTCCTGATTTTTTGCTCACCTTGTTTTCCCTCAAACTGCCTTTCTACTGAATTAAGAAATAACAAATAGGGTAAAGCTGGTAAATGCATTGCACATGAGATATTACCTACATGACACACCAAAGCTAATAAACTACTCGAGCTAACAGAAGGTCAACTTTTACCCTCATTTACATCTTGGTTTCAGCCAAATTTTATAGATTGTTAATTTGAGAAGTTCCTTTTTACAGCTATTAATCACTAAGCCTTCCATTCAGAGGCTTTGAAAAAGAAAGAGCAGGAAGTTACCAGATTTCGCCAGTGTAGGTGAGCCAGGTGGAGAAAGGTTTATGCTAGGTGACAGGTAAAGATAGTTTCTGTTCACTCCAGCATTGAAATCAAAGGGTGATTTGTATTCCTCATACAGATCCATGCCAGAAAATTCAGAGCACACAGCTGTTCTCTTCTTCCACCGAAGCATTCATCTTCACTTTCCAGGGTGACCCAGACAGCAAGATTCAGAAACTCTCCATTTCTTCACATGACACTCATTATACCTCCCCAGAAAATTCAGCTTTCTTATGCCCCTGTTCTTCTAGCACAGGATTTCTTAGCCATCTTATAGCTGCTGCTGTTTACATGGCACAAAGTTAAGTTCCTGTAAATTTATAACTGGGGCTGGACTTAACAGACCGTTCCTTTAACAAACATTCACAGTGCACCATTCGTGGCTTCTGGAAGAGCCCTGCTCCTCTGCAGAATTGCATCACGAATTTTCAATCATTTAAATAAAAAAAGGTCAGCTGACTGCAGCTACACCAGGATATCCTTAATCTTCTAGGACACAAAAGGATTACTAGCCGTAATCTATCCTATATACCATCTGTGTAGGACTTTTTCCTCTGATTAATGGAAAATTCTGCGTGCATAACTATTTCTCCAGCTGCTTCCCCCACTGTAATAACCAGCAGACAGAACCTAGTCTCTGCTGCCCAGGTATCACACTAAAGTGCAAGCTCAGAATATAAGAAAGCAGCACTCATCTCTGAAGGCTATACTATAAACACCACCTAGGTTTTTTCATTAACATGCTAATGTGCACTATGATTTTTGGCAATGAGGATAAATGTATCTGGGGATAAAGGGGCTTTTTTGGGGTTTGTTTTTTGGTTTTTGTTTTTTTAAAAAAAGACTACTGAAATGCACTGCCCTATGGCCTTCGTGCTTCAGCCAGAGTCACTTAAAGCAGCCGGTTATGCCAGGAACTGGTAACACTGGAATGCATTGTCCTGATGAAATGTATTTATGTTTTGACACGTATACCATGAAGACAGATCAACTTACATAAGCCATCCGACTTCATGCTGGGTGGGGTTTAAGATTTAGCCCTGGGAAGCAGAAGTGCTTCTTACCTAAAAGAGGCACTCAGCACAGTTTTGCAATGTTTCACTACATTTTTTTTTCTTCCAACATCAGCTTCTTTCACTGAAAAAAAACAAGCTTACTAGCAGTGTAGATCACCTTTAGAGCTGAGCAACAATTTCCTCCCAACCCCACACTTTCACCTGGGCTCTTCACTGCAGTCTGCACACAGAGGAGCATAATCAAATGGAAGTTAATCCTTTCCTCCCCTGTAAGAGTGATGTTTTAAGACAGAGCCAATCAGAGACATTACACCACCCTCCACTCAAAGCTGTAGAAGTGAAGGAGCCTTGCAGCATTCCCTGGGGATATGAGAAGAAAGCGTACCCCTTTCTGAGTTTTAACTTCCCACTTCCGCTGCGGTCAGTGGGCACAGGAACAGACCTTCCAGCTCATTAAAGAGCAGCTCCTTTAGACCGCAGGCCTACATTGGCATCTGATGCAGACTACCTGCAGGCTCATAACAATGAGTGTGCTGGAGCCTGAAACACAGGTCTCTGCTATTTTCTGAACCCACTTAAAAGAAGAAAATATCATGCCCCTCTGCATTTCAGACACATGACTGCGGCATCTGCCAGAAATACTGCAAAGTTCACCTGACAAAGGTCAAAGCTTTGGTCACAGATTCTAGTTAAAGCATCCAGAGGCAACAGAGACCTGTAACATAGCTACAGCGACTCTCTATTAACCATGCATGCTAACACGAATAGCTATCGATTCTGTTTTGCAGCCTTTCCTCATAGAATCATAGAATCACAGAATCACAAAGGCTGGAAAAAACCTCAAGGATCATCAAGTCCAACCATCAACCCACACAACCTAACTCACTAAACCATGTCCCTAAGCACCACGTCTACACATTCCTTGAACCCCTCCAGGGATGGTGACTCCACCACTTCCCTGGGCAGCCTGTTCCAATGCCTGATCACTCTTGCAGTGAAGAAATTTTTTCTTCATGTAACTCAGCAGACAGGGACTGCCTTCTATACAAAAGGGTCAGGCAGCAGTTGCACTAACTGGATTAGGCAAAATGGCAAGTTATCAGATGGTGCACACTGGAAGCGATGGGAGTTTTCTACCATTGCTCTCCTAATACAGAAAGAGAGAGCAAAGGTGAGGCTATATCACCTAGGATTTTTTCATAACCCCAGAGAATCATTCAAGGTAACACCAGTCAATGCTAGCAGGCTGTGGCAACTGTAAGTAGCTATTACAGGAAAAAGAATCCCCTTAGGAAGATCCGTTCATCCCTGCTAACGATCAGGAATACCATTTCCTGGCCAAGAGCATTTACTGGAGTCAACACTTAGGTTGTCATTTATAGGAAACTCCCTGTGTTCGGTACCCTTTACTCATACCATCCATTAAAAAAAAAATCTGGTACTCTTCCTGCATCTTTATTGTGCAAAATTTCGTTTTGTGGCCCTAGGAACACCTGGATTGACAGTCTAAGACGACTGGCCTGGCCTGTCACTGCTACAGACAGAAGTATGTACGAGCCAAACTCTCCAATACATCAGTCAGAGAGACAAGTACAGGACGTTGCCCACTGCTAGAATGTATATTTGGCTTACAGGGAAGATTTGCCGAGTTACAAATCTGAGCTTCCACGTGAGAGGCTGAATTTTGTTTTTGCCCTGGCATACGTGTAGCCTAAGCATGAGCCCAGAAGTCACCCGAGACAATTCTCTAGTTTTCAGAAATATTACTGTCCTAAGATCATTGCCAAGAGAGGGACGGTGCAAGCACTCCTTATTTCAAACTACCCACTTTGCTCAGATTCATCTATCTTATAGTGCTCATACAGCTGGGTTGCTATAGCACCTCCCAAACAAGCTGCCTAAACACCCCAGCCTCCTGTTCTCTTCCCTGCAGGAGTTTACAGGAGTGTCACTCGTCACTTATTCTCAGCTACAAAACCTACCTGGTGATGAAGGAAGCTGTGTCACTGAACAAGCTTCTTCCTCATCACTTAGGGAAGTCTCATGGTCTTTGCCCTGAAGTACAAGATAGTCTGGCTGTAAGGAGAAAGGACTGCAGTCCACCCTTCCAAACCTGCTCTATGACAACTTCTGGGCTACCTGTGATCCCTAATTCATCCACTGCAGGCAAGGCAACAAGTATTCCCCTGCCAGCTGTAATGGTCAGTTTATCTGCTTGTTCCCCAGTAGCTCCTTAGTGCACCCAGGAATTCAGGGCAGAGCAAGGCAGCACTCCTCCCATACTGCCCAAAGGCAGTCTGAAGAGGATAGGCCCTGCTAGCTGTTGGCGTGGTACATTTGGAGGAGGAAAGACTTTATCTCCAAGGGACTTTTCCAAATTAAAGTAATGGCCCCAAGGAAACAAAGCAGGATGGAGATGACAGCAGCCACACAGAACCAAAAAGAAAGGTTTTGCTCTGCAGTGTGAAACTTTCTGGTGAGTTTAACAGCTCTCGACAGTCTGAACACAGCTAGGCATGGCAAGAATCAAGATTTCTCTACACTATGAAAACAGGCTCGTTATGAGGCCTTTCTAAAGGGCCCTCCCACAACCAAAATATCCCACTGCATGGCCTTCCTCCTCCTCTTCACAGGAATTCAGAGCACATGCAGCTGGCTCAAGGTGGAACTGAAGCTGTAGAGCCATACCCTGCTAGATGTACCTTGCCTTCCCAGGGCAAGATATACATTTTAGAGATGAAGCTTCAGTTTACACTTCTGTTCTGTGGCTTAGGGTAGTTATTCTGCATGCTCAAGTATCTTTGTTCTTTGCCCCACATAGCAAATTCAATTCTTACAGGAGTACCTTGGTTGTTACTGCAGGTATCAGCTGCAAGCCAGTGCCTGAAGAGATCTTGACACCTAAGGACACACCTGCTCCAGAAACAAGTAGCAGTGGGGTTTTACTCACTATGCAAGAGATGAAAACTGATCTCAAAGTGGCTCAGGAAGGCTCGGCAAGCCTCAGTGAAGTATTACCATCAAAACTCCTACCATTAATCATGTTGTAACCTCCTCTGTTAAGGTTAGAGGGTGTGCTTAAAGCCTTCCTGGGTAACTATTTAGCATCAACAGTCAGCACTGATTGTGCACATCATGAATCATACAGGAGGGAACTTCCTGAACAGCTAGAAAGCTGTTAAGTTTGAGCAAACGCTGTTAACCAGCCTGCCTAGTCTCAGACATCATTCTTCCTTCAAATGCCACCTGCCACACAGGTCTACAGCTTCCACTTCAGCCTGAGGCTCTAGCAGCAATTTAAGTAAGGCAATACAGTATTAAAGCACTTCTACCTTGTTGGTAGCTGAGCAAGGATAAGACGTTATGGTAGCCTTGCAGAAAAGCTGCTTTTCCCACATTTATGTCTAGCAGAATAGTTTGTTTATACATTAAAAAGCTATCTAGCTCTTTTCCTAAAGAAACCAAACCCAGCTCAAGTATGACTGAATAACATCTCTGGGCTTAGGAGCAACTAATCTGTGTACTCAGTAGTGTTTCATACAAAGAGCTAAATTCAAAATGGAAAGGCTACCACTAATGCCTTGGGATTGGAGGAGTGCAGAGGCTACCCTAGGACAAGACCAAACACTACTTTGGATAAAGCTACCTAAATAACCAATCCACAAGATCTGTGCTTAATCAAATTAGAGTTCTCGGATGTCCTGTATATGTGTCCTGTTTCACCACTGAGATGCCAAGCTTATCCACCACAGCCCATACATTTAGCAAGCCTATCACGACTCCAGCACTTAATTCTAGAAGCAAAAAGGTGGGGGAAGATGAAGAAAAGAGTTTGCTGACAAAGACAGGGAAGAGGAGCTTGCTGTTTTGGCTGCATAGCAAAAAGATTCAATCTCTTATTTCAAGGTTGATTGGTAAGATTCAGCTGCCTGCTCAACCTATACCAGGTTTGAATTTGCACCTTCTTCAGCCTGCTAACAGGCAAGACTGACTAGAGCCTTCCGGTAACAGCAGCTGGGGTAAAGACTTCCAGCCAGGTCTGCCCCCACCCCCATCTTTCCCAGGTAGATCCCAACTAGGCAGCAACAGTCAGGTTCCTGTCCCCACTCCAACTAAGTTTTGCAGGACATAAGCCATTTTAAGAGCTATAAAGCTACTTAAGCACCTTAAGCCAATCTAGGTTCTGTAGCATCGATTTGATCTTCAAAGTCTTACCAGTTTACACACGAGCAAAGCCTTTCAGCACCTGATCCAAGGCCTTAAAACTGCATTAGGAGAGAAAGATGCCATGAAGCAATAGAACAGAAGCCTAAACACTAAGCAAGCCTTAAATCAGTGCATTCGTGCTCCTATTTCCATGTTGTGCACTCTCCCCTCCCTTTAACAGCAGATACCTCTTTCAGCCCTCAAGATTTGTTCATGACATGAACAGAGCTGCACAGCTACAGCAGTGGCTGAATAGTAAGAGTACAGGCTTCTGCAGCGCTGTTCGTAACGGTCAGCAGACTGTGGATTAAGGGTTTAGGCATTTGCTGCCTTCTAGCAGAGTCCAACTCAACACCACCATATTAATCTCATTACTTCAGCCTCCCCCACATGCTTTCTCTGGACTAGCTCTCCCTGATGCAACAGCATTATTTAGTATAGTTGTTTGTATATAAATATCTTCTCCAGCATTTTCTTAAGACTAATGATGCCTTCGCTTTCTCATATTTAAAAAAAAAAAAGCCAAACTTACTTAGAATGATCAGTATTCTCCCAAGAGTATCACTCTGCAACACAAACTTCTCAGTGTTACAGTTAAAGATCACAGGGTTGCTAGTGTTGCTCTTTTCTTAAACCAAAGTCTCAGCCTGCAGCATTTCAGACAGCTGATACATGTCCTAGCAAAGGTAGCAGTTCTCTCCTCTCCTCCTCCCAATCCAATTATAAACTCAGATTAATTTCCTGAGATCTTATGAGTAGATCCATGCTTCAGCATATTCTGCTGCTAGATAAAGTGATACCACAGTAAGCCTCTTAACCTGTTTGTATCAGATAGAAGTGTCTGTATATGCACAGGTTCTCCACTACCTTTTGAAGACATATGCTCCAGCACTTACAAGATTTTCATTAGGCAGAAATCCCCGATTTATAGCAAAGTTTTGTGTCTCAGAGATCAAAACAGTCTGATTTGTCCACTCCAGCAATAGCAGGTGAAAAGCCTTTCCAACCTAGGGGAAGAGACCAAGCCAAAGGACACAGTAGCCAGCACCCAGAACCAGTAACCAGGTAGGACACTGCATCAACTTTGGAGAACTCAGGCCAAAAACTCTGCAAACACTGAAGGACATTTTCAAGCGAGATTAACAGAGCTGAAACACTGTCAGTAGATTTCATAGGAACACATTGAATTAGTTGACTTCAGCTGCTTATCCCAGTTACGCTGGCATTCTCTAGAGATTCTGATCCCTGGTAAGAGACTGAACCTGTCAAAAACGCTGGAGAAATAGTGCTGAGCTGCAGCCAAACGATAGTGGGAAAGATAAAGAAGAAAAGGCTGTAGTGCACAACAGGATTGTTTTAAACAAAGTTTTAGTATGTAACCTTGCAATCTAATTAAAAGCTTTACTCCAGTGAGTTTGATTGGAGCAACTCCCAGCCTCCCTCAGAAAAGTCTGTTATTTTGCACTCCTAAAGCAAACCTCCCTCTTTCAATACTACATGTCAGAGCTCCCATTTCTGAAGGGCAACTCCAGAAAAGCCCACCATTTCCACCATACTGAAGTTTTAAGAAAAAAGTAGATTTGACAATAGATTAGGATGAACCAGGTACCGCTATATCTGAAAGGATAATAACAAAAAAAAAAAAAATCTGTCATCTTAGCAATGCCTTAATAGTACCAGCAAACACTCTCCAGTGCTTGAGGTACGCACTAGCTCCCACCACATAATTACCAAGTTTGTGTCTGGATTTGGTATAGCACAGAATCTGCACCATTTACTATCAAGGACAGAAGTACAAAGTACAGAAGCAACCAAGCAGCGCACAATTTGATGCAAGCAATGGTGCTTAGCAAAAGTACTTCACAAAATCCATCCTTGGATATATTCAAAAGCCATCTGGACATGGTCCCAGGCAACTGGCTCTAGGTGGCCCTGCTTGAGCAGGATAGTTGGACCAGATGACCTCCGGAGGTCCCTTCCCACCTCAACCATTCTGTGACTAAGACTGTACAAAGTCACAAGATGCTCACCTGCAGCCCTGGAGAGACTGTCCAGGAACACGAGGAGTCCTGGTTCCCTGCCCCGAGGAAGGGCTATGGCCAACCTGTCACCTTGTGAATTAGATTTGTACCTACCTGCTGACAAAATAAAGTTCAATTTTCTCCCATACTTTCTAAACTGAGGCATGGACAGAGACTTCACAGGAGACTTGGCACTTCCACACATCTCCTGTGTACAGGAGTATTATGACAGCTGACAAGCAAGGCAAGAGCATTTACAATAGTAGAGACTATTTTTGACTTTAGTTAGAAGTCTGCAGGAAAACTATAGCTGACCAATCCAGCTGGGCCAGATTCTGGGGGAAAAAAGTCCTGTATTTGCATAAAAGGGACTGACATTTTGCTCACAAGATGACTCTGTGAGCAACTTCTTGGGCCTGACACAGGATTCCAGACCTTTAACACACAAAAAAGCTCTTGGCAAATATGTTTCAGAAAGCCATTCTCTTCCCCCGACCCCACCCCTCCCCAGGAGGGAAGTGAATGTATGCCTCAGCAGTAGGAAGAGTTCACTCTTGTATACAAAGAAAAGCCTGAAGTAGACAAATTAGCTCTCACTGTCACTATGCTAAAGCTACCTCATAGCAGGAGCCTCTCCTCCTCTTACCCTTTAATCTATTGTCTAAACAGAGCCCAGGGAAACTAGGCTGAAGTTAAGTCTTTGAATTCTTTTCTCAGACTCCACAATTTATTCTTCACCCACTCCAGTGCAGCATCCTTTATTTCTACAGCAACTTTCCCTAGTGCTTGCTCTCAGGTTCTCCTGGCAAAGCTCCTCAATCCAGACAAAAGCTGGCACAAAAGCTTCCAAACATGTCAGTTCAGCTAGAGATGTCAGCTTGCCCTTCAAAAGCACTGGGAGAGTCACTTCAGTGCTCAGGACATAGTAACTATTAGCACTGTTGTACAAGTTGCCCAGAAATAGTCAGAGCGCAGTAATCTGCAGGTGGGCTCCCACGAAGGATACACACATGACACCAAATGGAGTGAAATTTGTTAGAAGCACTGCTAAATTTACCATCAGAAGACAACAATGTATGGAAAGTTCCATCTTGTCACAACAGCCTTCTCCAGCAGAAGTGCACTGGTACAATAAACATGCAATCATTTATGCTCCAGAAATCTCAGGTCACAAGAGCATGTTCCTGATCTGCCTTCCCCAGTCAGACCACACCTTCAGACCAGCAACGCTTTTTGCCACAAACCCTTCAGAGAACCAGCCTGTCCATGTGGTACTTAAAAGCCAACAACAGACACTGAAGCAGTTACGTAGCTCATCCATGCAGATGAGCCCCTAATAAAGATGAGCCCGTATTATTCATCTACATTTTTCACCCACTGCAGAACTTTGCTGTGCCCGCCTAGACTTAAGGAAGTGCTAACGGCACACCAACAGAGTACTCTTGCACACTGATGCAGCAGTTAGTTCCCTGTTACTGGGTATATCTCATTTTAAAATACAGAGTAAGTTGTGTTGTTTTCTCTGCAGCATCAAACAAGACACATTACCTATTCCTTTACAGTCCAGCATTTTACCAGCCACTCATCTAACCTAGTAGTGCTTGAAGTGTCCTATTCCAGATGGAGTTTGGCTGCTGCTTGCCCGTACTGCTACACAGCATACCCAGTTGGGCAGCACCAATTCCTGCAGTGCTTCCAAACTGATTTGGAGCAATGGCTGTCACGAGCTAAGGGAGCTTGAACTGCATGTGCCAAGTCTGCAAATTGGTCAAACTCACAATGTGAGGCTTGAATATTTCTGCACTGGTCTTAGTCTCATTTAAGAGATAAGAGGGAAAATCCTGCAACTGTCCATGCAATGAACCAGGAACAATTCAATGACAAACCAACTGCACCGACCAGCTTCTTTCCTAATATAATGCAGATAATACATCTACCTTTAAAGTAGTATGACCACAGAAGTTCCCATTATATTAATAAGTACTCAGATTTTATCTGATTGATATGTCCTTGAATTACTTTTAATGCTGTTTGAGCTGAGTAAATCCTGTTAAGAGACATTTGCCCCATTCCAAGTCAGACTAGGACAGTAAATTAAATGAAACTGTTACTCTACAGAGATACTGCTGTCACACAAATCAAGGGTTATAAAACACTAATCACTTCAAAAGGAAAGGAAGGCAAAGCAAAGGGTCAAGAAAGTTTGTTCAGAGATGACTCCCCACAAAGAGATAAAGCTTCCAAGAATTTTCAGGTTCTAGAAGAGCTTGAGCATACATACCCCTTTACATCAGATCAGACTTTGGACACGAGACATCACTTTTTGCCTCTGGGTGACATTATAGGAAATCTTTATTTGCTTTTTTACAACCAACACAAGTTCAGATCAGAAAACTACTGGTCTCTCAAGATTTCCAAGCAACATTCATATATTTAGTAATGATCTAGTTGTGTCCCAGTCCATTCCACACAAAGGTGAATTTTCCTAAACATCAGCACGCTTGGATAAGCTGATCTCCAGGCTCCCCACTTATATTTCACAGCAAAGTAAGTAGAGCAAGCTAAATCATTTATTTTACTGATGTATATGAGACTGGATGAAAATGGAAAGACATATCTAGATGAACACAAACTCAGGCAGACATTTTTCCCAATGCAGGTACAGCCGATGTGATAGAAATCACAGAGGAAGACGTGCAGTTGGTTTGAAGGATCAAACTTTGAAGGACGTTTCTTGAAGGAAACTGAGCTTCAGCCTTAATAGTTGAGGGGGTGAGGAAAGAAGGGAGGGGGGTTTTTGTTGAGTTTTTTGGTTGGTTTTATGTACTGTTTCTACAAGTTACCACCTCACAGTATTTCACCTGGAATCAAACATCACTGAAAACCCTGAGAATAAAGTTTTGCACTGCTAAGTCAAGTCTAAGTTTAAGATCATTCCCTATTGCACATGTTAACCCATCACACCCCCCTGCAAACATTAAACAAAAAAATACATATATTTGTAGCCACTCTAAGTACTGGTCACGCTCCAGTCCAAGTTTAATGGTTCAGTTCTGTTTAAGAGATTAGACTGGTAAACTTTTCAACCTTTATGCTTAAGAACTGGTCTAGCTGATACCCAGCAGGTTACTGTTACATCAGTTTTGGCACATCATAGCTAGGCCATCAGCACAGAAGCTGCACAGAATAATTCAGAGCTTAAATAGCCATTAATAATGCAATTCACAATTTTTCATTCTGCACTGCCAGATAAAAGCTGGATCAGGATATTGAAGAGGGGAAGTCCAAGCACTGACTTACATACTGCTTATTCCCAGATGTCAATCCCCAAGTGTGCACTTTAGCTAGAGAGCTGTGATATGGCATTATTACTAAGGAGCCATCACACTCCTCAGAAATACCGCTGTCACCACCCTGCATCAAAGGGAAACAAGACCTCTCTAGTGACATTGCTCATAAGCTGAGCAGTATCCTAAGGACTTTGTATTATCAACAACCTCCTCCCCACATCAAGAGAAATTCTATGTGGATTTAGCATCAAAGCCTTGGAACAGGCAGACTATGGAAGTTTGGTTATCTTACTTGATGCTTGCTTTGTCCTCAACTTCTCAGTTCTCCCTCTCCAAGAGCTTAAAAAGTTTTCTCAGCCCTTCTTGACCACACACAGAGGTCTTCCTTTGACTTCTGTATCCCTCTTCGCATTCCATATTTTCCAAATGAACAAAAGAAGTTTTCCTCATTCACACTTTCTTAAAAGATGTCTTGAATAGTAAAATGCCTTTCATTGGGGATGGGAGGTAAGTACATGTCTGTGATTCACCAAGGCAAAGTTTGCTCTTGAACTGTAAACAAGAAATAGAAGCATACTAAAGATTTCACATACCAGCATGCTAGAACGGAATTAAAAATAACTGTAAATTTATTCCAGCAAAGCTCTATCTTTTGCTGTTTACTCCAAAACACTCCCCTGCCACTGCAGGAAACACTCAACAGGTTGCTCTGCAGATTCCACTGACACTCGAGTTGCTTTCCTTCTTATACAATCTCCAGAAATCTTTCATACCAAAAAACCTGCTCAGTGACAGGCATACAAGCCAACCGAAACCATTCAGCTTCAGAGCATTAATTCCAACAGTCTTCACTTGCTACTGTTTAGAAATATGCAGAAATTAATTCTCCCTGCTCACTGATGCTCTTTTCAACCACAGCATTCATGCACATCTGCAATCCACACAGAAAGATGTCAAAGCAGGTTGCCTCAAATACTCTTTAAGGGTGGCATAAGTTTCCCAATTAAAGACTCAGACAGTGTCTGTGATTTGTCATAGAGTGGTTTGGGTTGGAAGGGATATTTAAAGGTCATCTAGTCCAAACCCCCTGCAATGAACAGGGACATCTTCAACTAGATCACGTTGCTCAGAGCCCTGTCCAACCTGACCTTGAATGTTTCCAGGGATCTACCACCTCCCTGGGCAACCTGCTCCAGTGTTTCACCACCCTCATCATAAAAAGTTTCTTCCTTTTATCTAGTCTGAATCTACCCTCTCTTAGCTTAAAACCACTACCCTTGTCCTATCAACACAGGCCCTACTGAAATATCTGTCCCCATCTTTCTTACAAGCCCCCTTTAAGTATTGAAAGGCCACAATAAGGTCTCCCTGGAGCCTTCTCTTCTCCAGGCTGAACAACCCCAACTCTCTCAGCCTGTCCTCACAGCAGAGGTGCTCCAGCCCTCTGGTCATTTTTGTGGCCCTCCTCTGGAGCTGCTCCAACAGGTCCATGTCTTTTGTGTACTGAGGACTCCAGAGCTGGATGCAGTACTGCAGGTGCAGTCTCACGAGAGCAGAGTAGAGGGGAAGAATCCCCTCCCTTGACCTGCTGGGCATGTTTGTTTTGATGCAGCCCAGGATGTGGTTGGCTTTCTGGTCTGCAATCACACATTGCTGGGTCACATTCAGCTTCTCATCAACCAACACCCCCAAGTACTTCTTTTCAAGGCTGTTCACAATCCCTTCATCCCCCAGCCTGTACTGATACCAGGGGTTGCCTAACCAGAACAATTTGCATGAACAAATTGTACACTTTATAGTGTCAACAACTTGCAGCTCAGAAGCTGGCATTTTAAGCAACACACCCAGAGAAGTGTATTAGGCAAAAGACTCATCTGCCATCCCAGCTGTGCTCTCAGAGCACAGACTGCCTTTCCCACAGGACTGCTGAACTGTTAAAACCAAGTCTTCACAGCCATGATTCACGTGGAAACATACTGAACAAGCACCTCCATAGACATTCAAGCAAAGCCCTGAAACCCTTGCTTCTCTACAGGAGCGTTCTCTACTTTCTAACCAACCTAGCCAGCAGGCAGCTTGTGCAGCAACTACACACGGCAGCAGTGTCCTGCGATGTATGCAGTGTCTCTCTGGTGGTTGCTTCTGCTTTTTTTCTGCCTTGATGTGAAACACAACTAAACAAGTTTATATTGAATGGCAGCACTGATTGCTGGAACTGAGTAATAAAGGATGTATTAGCAGTAGACATATTTCCCTAAACAAATTAACTGTTGGGACAACGCAGTCCAAAACTGAATTCTGCCCCCAACATTAAATACTCAGAGTTTCCTCCAGAAAACTAAAATTGTAGTTGACTATTTACAAATTAGCATGAAGGGCAGGAAAGCAGGACTTGTTCATCTCTACCAATCAAGAACTTATTAAAACAAGAGACATTCAGCCACTGTATTTTACTTTTCCAAAAAAAGTTTATAGTGTCTACATTTGTTCCGCTCAACTGAGTAAAGTGCTAACATGTTTTCTAGCAAGGCACTGAACCCGGAAAGCACCATTATCTAGACCGATCTGCAGTCCCAGCAGAGCACCAAGATGAGTATAAAAAACTCAAGGAGCAGTTTGCAAGACACAGGTCTCACTGCTGTACCTCAGCATTTGCCAGAAGTGTGTTAAGAAATGCAGATGTATTTCAGAAAAGGCTAGTATTTAAGACTGATTCCTAGAAACAGTTATTTAAACGGTAGCAGTTACTTTATTCCTTCCTTAGAGTCTTCATCTGAGGTTTAAAGTGGGTGTCCAGAACACACCTTAACTGCAGTTAAGGACTGATTTACTGAAGAAAACAACAGTAAAGCTTTAAAGTCTTCCCCTCCTTACAAATTACTGTACTCAAATCATATGAGCGTAGTAGCCAGCTAGAAGCTGCAGCAGAGTTTTTAGCAGATAAGCTCCATAAATTAAAGGCCCACCTCTGTGGAGCACAGGATTCCCCCCATCCTTAACTTGGGTTTAGGGTGTGTGTCCCCAAACCAGTCTTGAGGCTGAGGTCCCCACACACCCTGGAGCACATGGCAATGCTCTGGATACAACGGGTGGACCCATGTGGGATGCGTCCCTTGCTCAAGGACCTGCACACTACCTACTCAGGGCACTATAGGTGCGTGGCACCTGAAGAGCCTGCCTAGGCACCAGGCACAAAGGGCTGTCACTGCCCAGAGGACAAGAAGGCAACACAAATACCTGCCAGGGAGGCCCCAGAGCAGTCCCAGGAGAAGAGAAAGACAAGCATTCACTGCAGGTCCATCCTTTTACTCAAAATCAAACTCCCCCTAAAAAAAAAAAGTTTTAGAGCATACTGCTGCAAGTAGCTTGTTGAGGAGATGAAACACACAGCATGAACGGTGATTTTAAGCACTCACAGCTCCAAGAAAAGCATGTTGCAGTAAAACAGCCCAATTTCCTTCTGCCAAAACAGTGACATCTGGCAATAGGAAAGTCAATATTTAAATAAGGTTCTTTCCCCACCCCGTGCACTAGGCTGGTACTACTCCCAATGCTCCTCATCCCTGAACACTCGTCAGCTGCTCAGCAAGCCTCTTCAGGGACTGCCTAGAACAGATCTCAGTGATGCTATGGAAACAGCATGCAGCAGCCTCTGTTCCACTCACATGGACTGGAGCCAGTCTACATTCAGGCATAAAACTAAGCTTTGCAAACAGTAATCAAAGTGCTCAGCAGAGTCAGCAGGATAGTTAAGAATGATTGCTCTGGGGGCTTCTGCTCTGCCTTCAGCCTGTTTCTCAAGACCCCTCAGATGTAGGCAAAACACTTCTGAGCTGTGCTGAAGGGATTTGTCTTCTATAGAGCAATACAGCAGCTACAGAGCAAGATACACTTCAGCCAGTGTAAGATGTGCCCGTTTCATACCCCAGACCCTTCTTTTGGGTTGGAAGTACTGGTTCCTACTTACAGGACAGCTTCTCTGAAGATGCTTATAGGGAAGTCCTTGTACAGCTCCACTCCTGGGAGCCTGTGTGAGGAACATATCAGGACCCTAGACTACTCTGCAGAGACAAAAGGGGACCAGAAGATGCAAGTTTAGAGAAAGGGCCTTCTTCAAAGGCAGCCCTTCCTGAGAGCAGCTGCAGCTGTCCACTACTACACAAGGATTCCCAGGGACTGGACTGCTGTAGAGCACTGCAATGAACATCCGACAGCGATGACTTGAATGGAAGCATCGGGGAGGTTCTTTTGAATTCTGCTACCCTGATCAAGTTAATAAAGATTTTCTAATGCCATGATGCGATACATGTTTAAACAGAGAACAGTCAAAAAGAAAGGGATCAATAGGATGCTTTTTGCTCATCTTAGTACTCCTGGGAATAGTTTAATTAAAGTACTTTAGAAAAAAGTAAACAGAGCAAAACAGACATGAGGAACATCCCCAGTGCTCACAGCTGGAACATGCAGTTTTGCCATGCTAAAGAGCAGCTAAAAAGCATTACTTACAAAGCTTCTTTTTCAACATTTTTGAGGTTTTTCTTCACAAACCAAAATCCACTGCCAAGTGTCAGCTCTCATCCTAGCAAAGCACAGGGGACACACCTGACCAGCCCAGATTGCCTACCTTGGGAGATCTTTTCATCTATATCCCAGGCTTGGGGGCTTTGATGAAACTCCATTCCCCTCTAGCTGCTAGAGAAGGGAAAGGAAAAAACCTGCTGTTCTGCCTCTGCTATCTTCTCCCACCACCCCCAGCAAGCTGCAGCTGCTCATCAGCCTCTTTGTTACCCCCTGATACTGTATTGCCATTGCTAGTGACAGGCTGTAAGCTTTGAACTGAGTTTGCAAGGCCTCAGGATTAGAGGCTTGTCAGGATTGCATTGTCTGAACTCTTCTTGATTTGCCTGCAGCTTTTTTTTTACTTGGTGTATCTCAGAAAGTAGAGACACGGGATGCGACAGTACAGGCTTGGTGTGATAAGGAATAGGGCAGAGGGTTGACACTGGAGACTCCCACAGCTGTAAGAAAGTCATCAATCACCAATGGAGTCCTGCAGTTAGACAAAACTATTTTAGAGCTAACAAAGAGAGCAAAGAAATAATATCTAAACATACATAAAAGGCACTCTATATAATAGATTCAGATGTAACATGGAGCTTGCAGAGCAATGAAAGAAAGAACAAACGTGTAAAAATACAAACAGAATGGAAGGACCCCAATGGATCCCACAGTGAGGAAGAAGCAGCCATCAACATCCTATTCCTCCCAGCAAGGGTGCTACCATACTGACAACTCGCTATAATACCCCTGCCACCACCAAAATGACACTACCAGCCTCAGTAGCTAGGGGAAGGATTAGAATATCACCAGGAAAAAGTATAGAAACTAAGCGAATACAGCATTACCTTTATTATTACTAAGACTTCATCTGCATAAATAGTCTTTTCCTGTAATAAGATCTAAGCTAATAATCATTCTTGAATTAGATCATTAAAATTTCAATTACACCAGCAATAAATTATTGGCTTTCTTTCAGCACACACACACAAAGCATGCTTCCTCTTTGCCTATGAGGTTTTTAAGCATAGCACACATTTGTTTTGCTGCTAGTAGGCTACAAGCAGGAGAGGGGCAGTTCAGAAGCCTGTCACTCCAAACCATGTGTGGCACAGCATGTTCCTACAGACCTCAGTTCTGCAGAAATTAATGAAGCACCCCAGGTTCAGCGAAGGCAGTGTATACATTTGCTGGAGCACTCCACTGTCCGTGAGCACCCCAGGACACTTAGTGTTCTCTCACACTCTGCACCAGAGAAGTAAGCTTGCAAAACACAGAGGATGCCTCTTTCAGTGACAGCACTCATACCACAACAGAAGCGCTGGTTTCTCACTAGACAGCATCAGTCTACCCCTTTCTGTTCAGAAGCAAGTAATAGCACAATGAGCATTTTTCTGCACACCAGCACTTGCTGGCAGCCAGTATGCTCTCTGCTACACTGCCCCTCCATCAAGGACAACTGCCTGCAGACTCACACAGACCACTGCCACCACTTGTAGCTGCAATAGCAGAAAAATGCATACAGCTGTCTACAACTCTGCCAGACAACCACTTTAACAGCAGCACAACCATATTCAACATCTTTACCCCAGCTCATGGTATCACTGCCAAAGCAAACACACAGCTATGTGTTCTTTCAGCTCCCTTAACCAGGGGCAGAAGAGTAGGAGGAAGAAGAGCAAGAAGTGGTAGGAGTGACATTGAACCTTTATGAGAGATCCAGATTATATAGTTACAAGTAGCTGGTCTGTTACTGCAACCCTTTTCAAAAGAGAAGGCTTGTGTTTGAAAGCCTACCCTCCAATACAAGGTTTTTGAATGAAGGCTCCCAATCGCTGTGACTAATACACACCCAACTACAAGGGACTTTGAAGATGCTCGCTACCTTGAACAGGAGAGAAAGCTGTCCCTCTAGAGTTTAAAATTGAAGCTGAGACAGAGTGACAGTTTTGGCTGAAAAAGAGCACTGATTTAGTGCTTAATCTGGCTTAATGCTTGTTTTCCCTTGCGGTCACCCTTTTGACATTTTTCTGCTTACTTATCTGCAGGATATTAAAAGGACAAAGGTAAACACGTCCTTTCAACCACACAGCAAATCTCAAATCAGAAGTGCCCATATTACAAAGACCCCAGTGGAGGCAACAGTGGGGTCATCATCATCCTACCTGGAGGTGAGCTTCTCAAAAACATGAAAAAACCCACACCCATCAGATGTCTCCTGCAGAGAGTTCAGCAACTGACACGGTTCTTTCCTTTTAAGCTAATATTGGAGCTGCTTGGGTTTCTTTTCTTTGAAAGCTGGTCAAGAAAACATTGGCTTTCAAGAAGACTCCCTGTACTGTATCTGCTGCCATGGAAACATCACTTTTTTAAGAGACACCACTGATATGGTTGCTTACCTGCAGTAATGTCCAGCACCCTCAGGAATCAGCAATCCACAAACAACTCACTGATTTTACATGACAAATCCAGTCCCTTGACTTCACACAAGACTTCCCTGTACTGGCTGAGGGGCTCTCTCCCTACAAAAACCATCTGTCCTTCCTGTTAAAGGAGCGGACAGTCGTGAAGGAAGAGGACAAAGCCTACCCAGCACCCCAGCCCTTACAACATTCAGGGCAGACAAAGCAGTTTTCGGGGTGCTCTCACCCAGCAGGATCAGTGCACGGCAGGAAACATCAGAAGCCCCACCACCCATTTCCCTTGCCACCTGACACCTCCAAGGACTATGCTGAGATCTGGCTCGTGAAGCAGAGGCTGTTAGCCAAGGGTTACTGGATTAAGCTGCTATAGAAGACAAGAGAAAATTGTGTGTACAAGATAGACAGGAGCAAAAAGACAAAATTCCCAAGGCAGACTAGTGCCGTACGTGGTTATTGCCAGCCCTGCATATGGAAGGGGCTGTGCTCAGAAGTCTCCAAGCACAGCTGAAAGCAGCTCAACAGTACCTGTGCCCAAGCCAGCCCTAGGAGAAGTGTTAACATATGGCAGCCAACTTCAGCCATAAAAATCAGCAGTTCCCACTTTACCCAAAAAGCACCCAGATCAAGCAGAGCAAGGCACTTGCTCAGCCTGTGCCAGCACAGTTCTTAAACTGGAGCTGAGGCGCAGTGCTCTGTTTTGATCCAGCAAGGTCAGACTGAGCCTCGAAGGCATCCCATTGCTCAGATGGGCATTTGCAGTAGGAGAAAGGGGAACCCAAAGGCTGTTTCACAGGACTTCAAAGTGTGGGAAACTGGAACAGGACTTGCATCAGTTTCATGTCATTGGGATTTTAAAAGCCCCAAGCAGTTAGAGCTTGGCCTCATTGAAGGATCAAAGGAAACAGATCCCTAGCTAAGCTTTCCCTACCCTGAAAAGTTTGAGAGCAGGCTTTACTCTGGCTGCGTGAAGGATTGTCTTGACTGCACATGACAGCGCAGGTTATAGGGAGCAGGGACAGAAGATCTACACATACCACAAGCAACAGACTCTGTCCACTGTTAGGAGAGCCAGGCAGGCTCCCTCCTCCACCTCCTGATGCGGGTGCAAGCACAAATGAAGACTTCAAGTCATACTTCAATGCCCAAGCGTTTTAGAGAGCAGGAACAACTGACACTGCTCCAGCCTCCAACTGCCCACCCCACACCCATACACAGGCAGCTGCTTGTGAATCAGCTGCTCCAGTGTCCCTCCAACACAGTGCACTGATCTCGTGCATTTCAGTACCTCATTCATGCGGTGGCTGAGGGGGGAGGATAGCAATGCCATTAAATAACTGCCATAACGCCACCCTGTCAAGCTGGGACCCTCAGCCCGAGTCAGAACAATGAGATTCCACCCCTGTCCCTGGAGAGGGTGCAAGAGAGGAGAAGACTTGCTGCTGTTCAAGGGACTGACTGATGTAACTGTTCTGCAACTTTTTTCCTCTTTCATCAAGTCACGGCTACAGATGCTCAGTTCAGTGAAATCATACTTCCTTGCAGTTCTGACAACAGCTGTCCACTCTTATTTGCTTACAAGTGTTTGATTTCACAACAGCATGTTTAAACAAAAAAAAAAAAGTCTTACTGCAAGTACCTAGTGATAAAGAAAACAAAGCAGTAGAAAAAGGTGCACCTTTATGTGTTACGACAATGGGGGAAATCTTGTCCTACCGCCAGCAACAAGTTCTTTCTGCACAAAAGGAACATTAAAGTCCATTTTGTCAGCCCCAGAAACGCAAGTCAAGGCTCTAGGAGAAGAAAGGCTCACATACCCTGTCAAGAAATCATGTGCAGTGTTTTAGGACTCCTAAGTCACACAAAGCCAGAAGATTTTGAAAGACACCAGGTCATTTAAGTGAAGAGCTGCTGAAGCATAGGAGAAACCCCGTAAACACAACAGTGGAGATGCGGTATTATTAGATAACTGTTTGTGCCATGCTGCACATGTTCACAAGGCTGCTCAGTGGCACGGTCTCCTCATTCAGAGCACACCAGCACATTGCTTCTACTGCTGGGGTGGCTTCGTCCTTATTTTTCAAGTGGTGAACCATACCAGCACTAACAGTGGCAACCCACAGAGAGACTCAACCAGAATCTCTGGATTGATAACTGCAGTTATCATCATTCACCAACTGAGTCCACAGCAGAAGTCCAGATTCTTTTTCATGGCAACTTAACACAAAGCGATAGAACAAGGGACTCCTCATCTCAGGACAGTATTATATATCCATTTGGCTCGAGCCAACCCTACTGCTTTGGTGTTTGTAATCACAGAACAAGAGACCCCAAGCACCCACAGCCCAAGTTTTCCAGAGAAGTTGGAGTGCACCAAGCACCATGTAGAGGCATACAGCCAGGCCAACATCCCTCCACTGAAAACAAAAACACTCCAAGTGAAAAATTGCTCAGTGGCTCTCATGCTGCCAGTGGTACGCTAGTAATAACTGTATAAGGACTGCTGCCATACCTGACCGCTCATGAGAGAGGGAAGACTTAAACACGTTATACACCTGCATGATTTGCCTTGTCTAGTCTGGCCACAGTCTTGACTATAAACTACATTTTCTTCCCACTTCTTAACTTCCACTAGCTGAGAAAGCTGTCATCATAACAACAAAAAGTGCAACCTCCAACTCACACTTTTGAACAAATTAATTTCTGGTTAGAGGAGACAATCCAAGATGTTTAAGCCAGCCCCAGAGACAGGGCCTGGCAGGCTGGATTTTAGCAAAGTACGAATTACGTGGCTTTGGTGAGTAATACCCTATCATCAAGCACAATTTCCAATGCAAGCACTCCAGTGCAATGCCAGGGAGATGGGTCTTTGAGGGCTAACTAGAAGGATATTAGAACTCATTAACTGAACAGGCACAAGCGTTTCGGCTATTCTAGATTTTCCCCAGTGTACTTGCAGGTTTTCACCTCACCCAAAAGGGAAAACAGCACAATCATCTCCAAAAGGAAGGCAGAGGAGGAAGGTGTTGCACCACGTTTGCGCCATAACACTTACATCACACCAGATACACTATTCTGATATGCAACCTGGGGTGCAGCACCTCTTCATAAAAAGTGGTATTTATACAAAAAAATAGTTTAACAGCAAAACAAGCCTCTAAAAAGTGTCAGCATTGTCACTACAGCTTTTGAGGAGACCACAGTATTTTACTGTCCTTTTCCATTTGGAGTTCTCCAAGACACTACAGTTTCAGTAAAGGCATTTGCCTTTCAATAGGCTCAAATGCAAAGAAAAAAACTTGATGACAAATACTGAAATATCTGTTAACACTACTGCAGCTGGAATTAAACAATTACACTGTTTTCTGGATGTAGAGTTCTGTTTGTCAGTCCCCAAGAACAGGATTTGGGGGTTCGTTTTCTTTCTTTTCTTTGCTTTAAAATTTATATATCTTGAAGATAGACAAAGGACTTCACAATGGCTGAAGGAACGTCCCTGAAGAAGTTCAGCCCCTCGACAGATTATGTCCCATTTCAGCAGAGATAACTTGCCCTTTCCTCTAGATACAAAGAAACTCAGAAGTCATTGTTAATTGTGCAATTACTGCAGCAGCCCTGGAACACTTAAACAAGCGCACTGCCAGATGAAAGTTGGCTCCTGAACCAGCTCACCTGGCAGAGCAGAGAGCTTGACCGCACAGAGTCAGGGGTACACCCCCAGCACCCCCTGTGCCTCGAACACTGCTGCCCCGAGTGATCGCTTCCTACAGTCCCAAGCATGCTCAGCATGAAAATGCTGAATGAAGTCAGCCCGAGGGTGCCAACGCTGAGCTGGGCCGAGCAGCCCTACCAGCTTCCTCAAAGTAGCTTACTGACCCCGGCCTGCCTCACTCTGGCCAGTGGAAAGGAGCTGGCATATAGTTCTGTACACCACCATAGAAAATACTCTGATTGATGTACAGATCAGTAGGACACACACTATATACCTTTGCTCTAAAAGCTTCTCCTGCAAGAGATCCTGCTTTACCCACATTCAGCTCAGCCCTCACCAACGGACCAACGCTTCACTTGGGCAGCAGTCCCAAGGTTTCATTGTCTTAAATAAACCACAAAGTTCTAAGGAGAGCGGTGAAACCGCGGCAGCGAGGACAGCAAACAGCCTTCCCCATGCAACCCGCGCACCGGCGGGCACAGGGAGCCAGGCAGGCGCCGGGCCGGAGGGGCCACCCGCCACCGCTCCGGAGCCGCTGCCAACATGGAGCTGCCGGCTGCTGAGCAGCCCCGGGACGGGGAGAATGAGGAGGCAAGAGGAACAGCGTCGGTTCATCAAAAGTTGCACACTCTTCAAATGGAAGCGCCCCACTTGTACTCCAGGGTGAAAACAGTTTATTCCGCCCCCCAGCCCTGGCGGGAAGGCCGGGATGTACCGCCCGTGCCCGCCCTCCAGGGAGCGGCGGCACCCACCGAGGGGGGTGCGGAGGGGCCGCCCCGGGCTCTGCCGCCCGCGAAGCCAGCTCCCGTCCCCCGGTTCCGCATTTTCCGAGCCGACGGCAGGCGCAGCCTTGCGACAGGCCGGGTGGACCCCCTCCCGCACCGTCCCGGGCCCCAGCGGAACCCCCTCAGCCGGGCGCGCTCAGCTCCCACAGCTGGCCCCCTCCTCACGCCCGCCACCAGAGTCACCTCCTGAGGGGACCCCCCACCGCCCAGCCCCGGGGGCCGCGGAGGGGCACACAGGGTGCGCTGAGCCGGGCCCGCCGCGGGCTGGCAGGGCAGCGCAGGGCAGGGCCGGGCGTGCCGGCGGCGGAAGGGCTGGGAGAGGACCCGCCGTCCCCCCCGCCAGGCACCGCCACCTGCCGCGCGGGGCCGCCTAAGGCGAGGGGGCGGCAGCGGCAGCTCCTCCCGCCCTACCTGGGTCCCTCGAGGGCTCCATAGCAGCCCCGGCGCCGGTCCCAGCTCCCCTCGGCTCGACAACCACCGCCTGCCCCCGCCGGCTGCTGGTTGGCAGCGGAAGCACCGCCCGCGCCCGCGGGGGTGGGATCGCCGCACGTCAGTCAGCGGCCCGGCCCGCCCCGCCCAGGTGAGGGCGGCCGGGGAGCGCGGGTGGGTGTGGCACGCGCAGCTAGCGGGGCGGTGGCACACGGGTCACGGGACATGGGACATCCCCGTCCCAGGTTCGGCCCCGGCAGCCGCTGCGACACGGGGCGGTTTACGTGCTGGAACGCTGAATCGTGCGTCGGGTCTCCCCGTTACACCACCGCGGCTCCAAGAGTCCTAAGGCTGGATTTAGGAGCCCCTCCCGCCGCAGCCCTTTCCACTGGGTCGAGCCCTTTTCTGGACAGGGCAGCGCCTGGCTCCCCGTGCGGTGTGCGGGCCCGGGGCGCGTGGGAACAGCTCTGCACAGGCTGGGCGGGGAGAGACGAGAACAAGCTCCTGGCTGAGATTGACTCCAGGAGCGGGGAGAAGCACTGTAACTGAAGAGATCCAGTTGTGCTGCTGCGGAAGCCGCTGCTCTCGGCGGTTCTGTTTGTTATGCGCTTGCTAGCAAAGCGTGCGCACGCTTACAAATTGCACCACGTTATTGAAATTAAACTGTGATTTTATTTTCACTTTGGAGAATTACCTGCGGGGCTCGCGAGCACTTAACACCAGGCAAACCGATGTATTGTGGCTGCATTAAAGAGACTTTGACAGTTGAAAAGAAAACCACCAACTATCCTAGCTGCAATTGAACCCTTCCTATTAAAATATCACTAAGCACAGAGAAGTTTTCATTATGTAGTTTGCCCGGCAAGCTGCTTTACAAGACTACCAGGAATATTAAGCTACCAAACAGATCTTTTACTCCACCCTTTCCAAATCCCTGGCCTTGACATCCATGGATTTGTTTGTTTGAAAAGATCAATGTTTGTGCAGAACAAGCAGCAAGGACTCCACAGCACTGGGCTGTGTGAATAGACAGATTGTCACCAGCATTCAGCATGCACGGTCACATGCTAAAGCAGAGCACAATAGCGGGCCAGGAGGTGCCAACTCAGGATGTCCTTGCTTTGGATAACAAACAGCAGCAGCAAATCCAGGTATTTTTCAATCTATGAAGCAGCTGAGGAACATGAGCTTTTGATAGGGTAAAGGAGTGCTTGCTTAATTCTAGGATCTTCATAGCTGCAGCAGGAGGTTATTGCAGTGGTGCTGTAAAAATAGCAAGTAGATCAGAATATATCCCTGCATGGCTATAGCTTGCTTCACCTCATAGCACAGAAATTGATTTGCTCAAATGTATTATTCTCCAGAACCTCTTCCCACATTTCTCAGTTATGGTTTACTACTGTTTCAAAAAATAAACTCAAATAGGTATTTGAGAAGGTACATCTGCTTTTTTTTTTTTAAAGATGAAAATAATACATTTTTTTCCCACAATACTCCACTTGACATCCCAAGCTTTCCCACTGAGCAGCTGATATGTGATACATAATCTGTAATCACAGTGGAAGAATATCAACAGCATTAAAATTTGCCCCCCTTTGCTGGGGCTTTATACTAGCAGCAGCCCTGGCAGTGCTGAAACGCCTGTCAGGAAAGAATCTGCAGAGCAGTGAAGCTGTCAGCATCTCACTGCTTCTTTTAGGGACAGGGTATTTTACTAGCACATCCCAAAAATCAAGAGCTAGCCATCAGGAAAGAGGTATTATCTGGTGAGCTGGTTCAGTACCCTCTGCCAATGAAACTCCCACCAGCCCATGAGAGTCCATGGCACTGTCCTGAGCAGAGCACTGCTGACTCGCTCACCTCCCATCCTGCTGAGGAATGCCCTGTTCAGTCCAGGTGTAGCCTCAGTGTACACAGCCTTGCACCAGTTTTTCTGGACTCGGTGCCTAAGTTTAGAAATCCCCCCTTCCCAGTTCCCTTGGGCACTCTGCTGTTCGATTTCAGTGGCAGCTGTGGCCCACTCAAAGTGACAACGGGGCTACCTGTGGGACCAGAGCCCAGCCAGGTCCCCAGCTGTCTTATCCAGAAAGATTTTACATGGGAAGACAGTCAAAACCCACTATCTCCAAATAACATGACATATTCCCATTTTACACATAGCCCTGACTACCGAGGAGACGGAATCGTTGTAGTGAACATCTGTTACTCAAACCGATCCCTGTTAAAAGTAGTATGAATATTGCCTATGGTCTCCAATTATGGTCATAAAATATAAACACATGAACTGAGAAGAAAAGATTGAGGCTGTCCTGAAGGTCTTGTTGTATTTATGAAAAAGGACAAAAATGAAGGACAATGGGACTAGGGGTGTACTGATCTGCTGAGCTTTGTGCCCGTGAATTCTTGTTCCCTTCAGTCAGTTATAAAAATAAAACCAAACGTGTAGATTTATAGAAGGCCAGACTATTCAAACTTGAGACTACCTACCTAAATACAGGACTTCAAAATACTTCGTCCTGAGTGGGACTGGGCCTGTCCTGTGCAAGGGACATTTATTGTGTGGGAATACGAGTAAAGCAGCAATTGCAGAAGCAGCTCATGTTGTAGCTGCATGTAGTGTTTCCTTTCACACTCACAACACTTAAGCCTTCCCAGTGCTCTGCCATACAGATAAGCCAGATCTCCTGCTGTGGAGTCAGAGCCCAGTTTTAACATACATTCCCCCTAGATCAGCTGTTTGTTGCAAATAACAATAGGCAAGGCAGTCAGAAGTGAATAAAGGCCAAGGTCGTTAAAGACTCCAGATTTAAGACAGCTAATTATTTTTCAAAGAACTGTGCTGTCTTTTAGCTTTCCTGCCATAGTTACAAATGTAATCACCTCCGTACAGATACCTTCCTATGTACACAGGGCTGAATCAGATGATGACACATTATACTAGCTCAGGGTAGCTGTTGTGCTGATCTAATGGCAAACCCAAGACCGTACAACTGTGAGTGTGCTGTGTCTACCGAGAGAGCCAAGTCCCAAAGCATTTTAGACCTGAATCATGTAGGTCACATAACCCCAGCACTAGAAGGTGCTAAATAAATCTGTCCCAAATCCTTTGCCTTGCCAGGGTTGTAGTACTTTACTTGGCACAAAATGTCCTCCATTCATTCACAGCCTTGAGTCATCTTCTGGGACAAATCCTTCCTAAGGAACATGTCCAACATTTTATTTCAAAATGCAGTGAAAGAGCACCATCAGCTTGGCTCCTTTATAAGTCAGTGCCTAGAAAAGTGTCGCTAACCTATACCTGAGTTCAACTCCCTCTTCTAGGCAGAGAGTTAAGCTCTTATCTCCCATAAGCCTGTCCCAAGCTTAGTGGGAAGTACCCTGCTGTGGGATAGGAAGAAGTTCCTTCAACGGAAGCAGTTCCACTGTGCATGAAAAAAAGTTAATAGGATCAAAAGAGTCTGACATTAAATTTTAGTGTGAGAAAAGCCTAGTTGCTCAGCTGCATTCCACTAAAAGGCATTATTAAATGTTCAGTGTGACGTAGCTAAACACAGAAGGGTTTTTTTTCCTTCCCACACGACTGCCCTGATGGCAGGGTGGTATTCGCACCACTCTCTGGCTCACCTGGTAGTCCTGCTGCCTTGGGCAGTCTCCTGCAAAGTACAAATTCAAAACCCCTTCAGCAGAGGAGACAAGTATAGACTGAATCGTCAGTATCACATGTAAGTAAAAACTGTAGCTTCTCAATGAACCTATATTTTCTGTATCCTAGGTGACTATCAGTGGGATATTAGGGGAAGGAAACTAGACGAGCAAGCACACTCCCTCCCTCTATGTTATCACCTAATGCACCGTGCGTGCCCTGAAAGCACTTACTGGAGCAAAGTTCTGGCAGGCAAAGAGGGGCATACATTGGGTCAGAAATCCTGTGCAATATGTCCCACCTGAGGCATCATTAGAACCTCAAAGCAGAATTGCCTGTGCCTGATCAACTGTACCATCAAAAGAGATGCT
The DNA here is from genome assembly GCA_011057875.1 of Pterocles orientalis. Taxonomy (NCBI): domain Eukaryota; kingdom Metazoa; phylum Chordata; class Aves; order Pterocliformes; family Pteroclidae; genus Pterocles; species Pterocles orientalis. The sequence continues at coordinate 570,572 of WKFP01014153.1, forward strand.
GAACATGTCAGTGTCTCTTTAAGGCTGGGTATCAGCTGAGTAGCAAGTCAGAGTCTATAGTTTTGACTCACGTATTTCCTGCTAAAAACCTTTTGTGGAAAATAAATCCTTTACACCTCTTAGCATCTACAGGTCAAGATCATACCTGTGTATGTATTGGGATAGATAAGCAGATGTCTAGTGGGATTCTAAAATCCCACAGGCTCCTTCCTCATCACAAAGTAAGTATTTTGCAGAAAATATCTGTGGATGCCTTTCTGCCTCTTTAAATTCCTGAGTATCTCCAAGTCCAAGGTCACTTTTGCGAGTTGAAGTTAAACTCTGAATTGGTTTAATGCTTTAGAAGATAATTACCCCACAGTTCTAATCATTTGGGTGTTGATACATTTAGGGCAGGGCTGTTGGAGATGCCCCCAAAAGAACTTGAAGATCTTCATCTGAGTAGTCCACCATAGCGAAGCTTCCCTGAGCATTGCACAGTGGTCATTTAGCTGTAAGACAGTTATTTGCCCTGGGACAAATCCTGAGGTCCCTACAGGAAGGACCAGGCTTCATGACACCTGCCTGCATGAAGCTTATTTCCTGTAACTAATCTGACTGGCTGCGTGCAAAAGGCTGGTAGCTGGGAGTTCATGCCTCCCATCTGTAGCAGCATTTAACACCCACTCTGTACAGCTGCTACAAGTGTGGAATAAATAGATGGGGTGGGAATAAAAAGAAAATAAATAATTAAAAAATTCAAACTTCATGTTAAATCTGCTGCAGAGGCACCAGAGGGAGAGCTAGAACACCCCATGGGTTTGTATTTTGTCTGTCTCCTGGTCATTTCATAATTCCTCAGTGAAGGAAGCGTGCCTGCATGCTTATTTTAATTAATACTCCAAAACTCATAACAAGGCTTGTTTTGCATGAGATACAAGAAATTGGGCATAGATGTGCAGAGACGCATGAATGCTGTAAGCTTTGTCACACGAAAGACAATGATATAATGAAACTATTGATTTTATATTAATATCAGTATTTTTCCCCTTTGCAAGGTATTAAAACTCATGTATATCTAAGAATACTTTGTAATTCTCCTTTTTCCCCCTCCTTTCCCAAACCCACTCTTTACTTTCTCTTGTGAGCAGAAAAAAATGTTTCTAACTTCTCATTACTGACTTTTGTACCGCAGCTTCCTTTGGTAGTGTTTGCTCAGTTATAGCTGCAGGGATGATGTGATAAAGTGTTCTCAAGCCTCCAAGTTCTTTCCTGTTATGACATAAAAATATTGATTGGGAAGCACAGTCCTTTCTTTGTCACATGCATTACCATCTGCAGCAAGCACCTTTATTGCTGTAGTAAATACACTGCAGATAAAGCTTGGGCTAAACCACGTCCGTGTCAGCTGACTGTGCTGCTAATTAGTCAGTCACAAATACTCTATTCCAGAAAATGGACTAAAAGGAACATTTTCACATTCTAAAAATTGATACTAGGAATAAAATGAGGTCATGCCTTCAGTAACTCATTGCTAAATTATTTTTAATGCTGCAGTGCTGTACAGTTGCTACATGGTAATTAAGAACTGGAGGATCTAGGATTGCTTTTCAAATTGTAGTTAACTTTCAGTATACTCTTGTGAGATGACTAAGTATTACCAGATCCACTTTTTCACTGGCAAACCAAAACACAAAGATTATAAATAATTTGCTAGAAGCAGACAAAAAAAAACCCCAAAAACCTCACCAAAACCCAGAACTGGAGCCAGAAGAAATATATGGGAGTCCAATTAAAAGGTTACAGGGGAGAAAAAAGCAATGAGCCAATTAACTGAAGTGGCTGCAAATTGTTTATGGATTGTACAAGCAGAAAAACACTATTGCGAAAGCCCGCTCACTTGCATAATGCAAGCCATAGAACTCCAGCCTTTAAATTCCCTCAGTAGACATTTTTCCTTCCCTATTTTGCAAACAAAAGTAAAGCCTCATAGTTCTTCGATAATGTAGCATGTATCCTCCTGAAGAGAGACAATCTTTGTTTCAAGCTTCTAAGCATATCACTGTTTTCATTGACAACGCATTTCACTGACCTAGCCAACGTAAAGTGAAAATAAGAGCTACCAATTAGACTATAAATGCTGAAATTAAATATTCATTCATCTCATTAATTTTTTACTAGTAACACTGTATATTCCTGGCTGCCATTACTCAGCCAGGAATCAGTTCCGTCACCGTCTCACTTAGAAACATGTTTCTAACACAAGATGCACAAATCAGATATAATTCATGTAAGTTAGGTTTTCCTTCAGATTGTTGTGAAGCCAACTACTCTACATCTCTCAACATTGTTCCTTCTTGACCTTACAAAGCTCATTTTGAATGAGCAAAATCCTGCCTGGACAATTCCCCAAAGCAGACAAGGCTGTACTTCCAATTTCAGCCACAACAAAACAGATAATCAGACCTCCTTGTCTCCTTTCCTATCATATATCTATTTATTTAAAAGCAGCACAGAGTTTATCTGATTGCTCAGTGAACCTAAACTTCTGCCAGAAGATCTCAAAAAAATGGTGCAGCCACCTCCCTGCCCAGCAACAGCAAGGAGGCACTGGTGTGGTTCTACAAAGTCAACCACCTGCTGTCCCCAGCCTGAGCGGGGTTCGGTTTTACTTTTTTCTTCTATCAAAGAGAAAATCATGGTATTTGTTTCATTTGCAAAAGCCTGTACCTTTTGCACCTGAATTGTACATCAATGCCCATGCTAGATACAAGCATGAAGGTGTTCTTATTTGCCCGTGCAACGGCTGAAGCTGTGTGTGTGTAAGCCATGACAAAGCAACATAACTGGCTGATTGCAAGCAGTGTACGTGCCGCTCTCTGACCAGTAACCTGAAGGGGAATTTATGCCTCTTACAGTAGTACCCTGCCCTCCTATAGCAATAGCTGGGCCACACATAGATGTTCAAGCCCCCATGCCAAATTTGCATCTCAGCTCTTTCTTTCAGCTCACAATGTGCCTGGTTGATGCTTTGAGCGCTCCAGCATCAGTCCTCACCACAGCAGCAGCTCTCGAGATGGATAAATAAATGCGGACTGGGTGAATAGCTGTGAAACCTCTGTGCCTGAAAAATCCCCCTACTCTCCTGAAACTGTGCTTTTGCATTACAGATTTTTCATTTCCATTACTTCACTAAGTAAACAGTCTGAGTTTCTGGCATGAATCCAATTAATAGTCAGACTTGGTTTCAGTGCAGATTCTGCTCCCTTCATGGCAGCAGAGGCTGTTGAGCATTCCTAGCGTGCTGTTAGCTAGGTGGCTTTCCTTTGCAGTTTTGGAAGAAAGTCATTGCAGGCATGCTGATGTACCACACTGCAGGGTGGCTGCCTCTCAGTGCTAACTGGAAGTGGCTGGAAGATAAATAATGTAAAGCTCTTTCCAGAACTCCTGGTGTGCAGTACAGCAGGGCTGCAATCTGGATTTGTTTAACCTCCATGCCTCCCCCTGTAATGTAGCTGTTCACATGCCTGTCCAGCATTTCATGTGTACACTGGTTCACCCTCTTTTGCATATGCCTCGAGTCCCAGCTGCTCCATTTCTCCCTCATGCAACCTTGAGCACACATGGTCACTCTGACACAGTTCTTATATACCTGCATCCTCCCAGTCAAAGACAGCAGCTGGGGGATCCTGGTCAGGTTTCCATGGGCAGGACCCCACAGTGCAAGCCAGAACTTTGGTCACAGCCTTGTCCTTTCAAACCTCCACCAAGTGGGCTCCTGGTTTGAAGCAGTGACATGTTACACTTAATGCAACTTGCTCTGCACTGCAGTAAGGGACTACTCTTAATCCGTTCTGTAAAGCCCTGGGAGCATGCAAAATACAATAAACAATAATATCCTCAGCACCAGTAAGGCTGTCTCAGAAGACAGCTGGTTGCCTGTTCTTTCTTCTTCTGCTGAAAGGCTTTGTAGGTGTCCCCTTCCATGCAACCCGGAGAAGTCAATGCACAACAGCCCCCCTACACACACACAGATCTCGAGGTGCTGTAGTTTGAGGATATAAAAGACCGTGTGATTTCAAAAGCCATAAGGCAGCGTGTCTTGCAATTCACCTGCTAACACGTCCATGATAATGAATCATTTAATCAAGGTCTTCACAGTAGCTTTATGAGCAATAGTTTGGGTTGCTGTGAAGGAAGGAGGCACGCAAATGGTTTTGTTGCTCAGCCTGGAGCCGATACCTGCTTACCTGGGAGAAGAACTGGTATTTGTGGCTGTTCTTTCTGAACACTGAACTCTGGATTTTTATTTCTCTTGTGATAACAGTACTCAATGGTGTCTCCAGTGTGCTTGCCACTTAATGTATTATCTACTGCTGTCGACTTAAAACAGCCTAGGACAAAGTCCATAGTTTCTTTTGCAGCTCTTCCATACTTTATCTTTAGGTTTTATGAAGTAAATCAGCAAGTGGCTGTGTGTCTCCAGACAATTTCAGCATTAAGAGAAAATATCACAGATAACATGCTTAATTCTCTTCTTGTGTGTACCAAGATACAGTCAAACTCATTGGTGTGAAGTATCCACTGCTATCAAAACAGAAAATGAGAGGGGAATTGGGCTGCCCATATAACATGCATCTTGAAGAAATTAAAGACATGCTGCATGTTCTTTTCCCTTATTGAACAGAGCAGTAGTAAAGAGGCTTATTTAATTGTGAAAAAGCAATTAGCTTTTGAAGATGTTTCCTGCTCCTATGAGGAAACTCGATTTTGTGCAGCGTATTTCTTTCAAACTAGAGTCTCCAAGTGCCTTGCAATATTAAATACATCAGCTGAAGAACTAAATAATAAATAAGTCCAGGGCAAGACAGACCTTTTAGCAAAGCTTCCTCTAAGTTGTCATTTCTTTCATTTTTAAAGAGGATGTACGCTGCCCCCAAAAAAATTTTAAAAAAAGAACATCTCAATGGCTAATGATAAATACTCCACCTACTTATACGCTCCATCTATCTGCACACAAGTGTACACAATAAGAGGAGGTGTGGATGTTTAGGAAGTCAGTTTAGACATGGATGATTTCCTTGCTTTTTACTTGCCTAATCACTTGGCTCTTCCAGTGACCCGTTTCTGTAGCAACTGCCACCTCACTCTGCAATTACGCTGTCTCGCAGTCATCAGGCACCCTTTGGAAGATACTCATGCACATTTATCAAAGCTGGGGAAAATGCTGGTACCTTCCATGTGATGCCTATGGGCTTCCCCCCAGAGCACCTCCAGGTGCTGCACAATGGATGTTTACAGGCGCTGTAGCTCAGCAGCCTGGTCTGCTGATGGTGAATTCCCCTCTAGGGCATTCATGCATTGCGTGCAGCCTCCCACACTGCAAAACATACAGATCCCTCGCCCAGGGCAGAGCAGGAGGAAAGGAGAGGACAGCAGACCAGAGAGCAGAGCCAATCTGTGAAACCAGCAGCCAGAAGAAGGCACCCCGAGGCGGCTCTGGTGGGGGATCAAAAAAGAAAAAGCTTCAACAGTCTTCCTTTCTCACAAGGCTTTTTACATTACTTTTCTTTATTTACCTTGTCTTTTCTTCTTCATGGACAACAGGACTATAAATACTAAAAGGAACTGGCAAGAACATTCCTTTTCACAGCCTTAATGTTCTTGTGTGTGCTGGAGAGGTGAGCAGTGCAAAGGGGCCAGGCTCACGTGCTCTCCCTAAATACCTGCCTTCATATTGCCTCTGTTGAAGACAGGAAAAAAATCTCCAAAATTATGAAAATGGATAAAAAATTTGGGGGGTTTATATAATTTTAATTCTTTTTCTTTTCTGATCCAGAAGCTTGAGGCAGCACTGTGATCATGTCCTCAGACTCATCTTTCTACCTCCTGGGAAGATTTAATGACACATTGCTGTCTTCCTCTAGATCGCATGCACATTACAGTCAAAACTGCTTAATTAACTCTAATTAATTATTTCCTCCATAAGGAAAAGAAGAAGAAAAATCAAGGTGAATGACATATGTGATCATGAAGTGGGAGACAGTGGGACTTGGAGAAAATATATGAAATATTATGGTTTATACCTCAAGCTGTAAGACCTGCTCACCACAGATCTGGTGCCTTGTGCTCAGAACTCATTTTCCCAGCCTATTCCCATTTTTAGATCACTCCTACAAGTTTATTGCTATTACTTCTGCTGGCAAAAGAATACCAGATTCAAATGGAAAACCATTTTGCAGGCCCAGTCAATCATGGTGCTCTATTGCTGTCCCTCTTGTTGGCCATCCCCCTGTTGTCTTATGGCAGGCTGAAGGAATTGCATACAGGTTGTAAAATCTGCTCAAGGAGTAACATAAATACAGAGTGTGGCATGAGTCCCAGGCTTGCACAGCTACACGTAGTCAGTCCCTGAACCAGTGGGAGACATGGTTTTAGCAGTGAATCCAGTATGCAAAGAGATATCGTTGCTTTTTGTGAGGTACACACTGCAAGTAATCTCCACATAATACATCAAAACTGAGATCAGAATTGAGTTTTATAAAGCAGGTCAATCTGAGAGCATTTATTCACATGAGAAATGGAGTGAAAATTATATATACTAAATATTTTTTTAGTATTTGATATATCCATCTGTAAGGTAACATTGCTGTCATATACCTTGGGAATTCATATGTCCTGTGCCTTTGCCCAGGGTCACCCACAAACTAGGAGGGGTGGATTTGAGCTTCGTGTCTCCCCTTACCTTCTCTGTCCCCTGGCACAGTATCCTTACAGCCATCACAACAGTGGAAACAGAGACCTTTTGCATATGTGACATCGCTTCACTAGAATATTGTGAGGATATTTACATGTGACACTGTGTGACAGTTGAATAATACTTTTAATAAAAACATAACTCCGTCAATGTCTTCAGCCTGCTGACTCTGCTTTTCATAACACACTTTATGAATGTCAGGAAGCTGTCAAAAGCCATAAATGGCATTGAAGGGAAGTGCTAATGTCATTGCCCCGAGTCTCTAGTCTGCGTAATGGGAAAATATTAACACAGAGATATTAACAGAAGATATTTCTTGTTTAAAAGGTGCAGAGATTTTACTTTGACTGAAGTGTTTGGAAGATACAGACAGATTTTTCAGCCAGCATGAATCAGTATAGTTTATCCTGACTTCAACTTAAACAAGCTGTCTTTTCCTGAGGATGCAGGATAAATATTGACAAATCTGCTACCATTGGAAATCACAAGTTTGGCAGAAATGGCTTTGTCACATGGCCACAAAAGGCCAATTAAGTCTCATGTGGGTTTTGAATTGGAGGGAGTATTAAGGAATGGGATTAAATCCTTCTCTGGAAAGCCAAAAGTGAGTCGGGGTGCCGTGAGGACCTCGGTGCTGCTCTGTGGCAGCGCAGCCAGCAGGGCAGAACCCTCCCGGGCAAGGAGCCGGGGTGCTGAGCAGCCAGTCCAGGGCAGCGATGGTGGTCACCTAGCAAGTCTGCAGTGGCAAGACATGTCCAAGGGTGAGCCGGGAAGCTGAGCTAGTGGAGCTGGGTCAGGGCCAGAATCGTGGCAGCAGGAGTCGGGGTGCAGGCATCACTGTGGCCAGGGGTAAAGCCTCAGCTAAAAAGCAGCTCCCACAAGGCAGGAGGAGCAGGCCCTTGCTTCTGCGTTCCTTCACAACAGCCCTTATCAGCAGAGGAGCCGACCTTGGATGCAGCCAGCTACACTCCAGAAGGGAATGTGCCCAAGTGTTCTGGCAAGGAGTTTCGGTTTTTCCATCCCCATTTAGAAACATAATTTTCTCCACCTTCTCCTAATCTCCTTGGGCAGATAGCAGTCAGAAGAGAATTGTATCTCATTAGTGAGAATTAAAATTTTCCCAAGTCTTCAGCAGGCTAATTGCTGAGTGACTTTGCAATAAAGAGCAAAAGAAAGCGTATTTTAATTTCAAGACTAAAGGTGGGGGATTAGGAGAAGACAGGTTTAGATAAGCTACTGGGAAGAGCTTTTTAACGTACTGCTCAGTATTCTTTGCGGGGAATGTGAAAACCCAGGGGGTTATCCTTGTAGGTTAAAGTAATCCATTTAGAGGAGCTGGTCTGTCCTTGGCAAAAAAACCCACAAAATGCATGTTATTGCTACTATTTCTCCCACTGCTAGACACATGACACCTTATCTGGACTGTGGGGAGGGGCCATGCTGTTCGTGTGGCTCTAACGCCGAGTGAGGACAGATATCTCAGCTATTCTTGAAGTGGATGGGCCGCCTGGCAGCTTCCCTTGCCCCTTTGAAGTTCCCTGCACAGAGACCCCGAGGAACATCTCTGTACAACAGGGCTGGGGCAGGTCCAGCAGCAGTGGATGGAAGTGCATACGGAGCAAGCTCTCTTTCCTCATTTTTCTGTTTAAAAGGTAGCTCCTGTGGAAAGAGGCAGACAAACTCCAATTAATGTGGTTGCTCTCATTTTATTCATTTTGTGCTATGTGCTGGCATAAATGTGTGTGGTTTTAAGAAATAGTAGTGGAGAAGACAACAGGCACACTGAGAGACAGAGAGGGGACATATGGCCCAATTATAGTATTACATATATTAGTTTTTTGGTTCTTGTCATATTATTTAAATATCAGCAATTTGGAGGGGAGCAATCATATGCTGTAAATGAGATGGAGCCTAAGTTAGGTCTAAAGAAAGGAGGAATCAGTGAGTGCGCAGAATCAGATAGGAAAGTCCTGCCCCAAGAGGTTAATTTTGATGTTTCACAGGACTCCTCACTGGCAGAGGAGCCACCACCTAGTGCTTCCCAGCAACCGCCTTGGGAAGAGGTAGCGACCTGCCTGGTTGTGGAGGCCAGCGATTCCCTCCTGAGCCAGGAGGAATGTGATATCACTTGTCTGCCTCCGAAAGGTGTTTGTGAACCCACTAGTGAGCAGTTTTTCAGCCATGGTGCCTGGAAGATCTTCAGGGACTCCTGCAGGGGACAGCAGGCAGGACCCGAAGGGTGGATGGAGCAGACTGCACGAGGGAGCGTTTTGAAGCCACCACTGTCAGAGCGTTGGGACCTGATATGATGGAATACCCAGGACCCTTCTTTTCTAGACATAGCAGTGGACATGTGGTTTGTGATGAAACGGGACATCAGGAAAACTAGGGACATTTTGCCCCATCCTCATTCCACACGTTGCTAAGATCCAACAACAGATGCCCACAATCAACTCTTTCCCAGCACCAGCTGGTACCACCTGAAGCCTGGACATTGTCATTTGATGTTCAGATCCTACAGGGTTCCTACATCTGTCGAGACATGCATTTGGTCCATGCTGGCTTTGTACACGAGGTAGGAGGGAACTGCAAAGTTTTAGCTGTAAAGTAATAAAGCTTCAGAATTATTTCAGGAACATGTATCTGAAAAGTTACTTGAAATTATCAATGTGAGAGTGTCCAACCACTCAGTTTTCAAGCGTCCACTGAGTTAGAACTGTACTTCTATGTGGAAAGCTTAAAAACCTGACTATTTATATTTATTGATCTAGCAGTTTTTATTCCATGAGTTGGCAAATTGCTGTGGGAAATGAGCATTTTGAACTTCCCTCATCCAAACTCTCATATATTTGTTTCTCTGAACAAGATTCAGGTATGGCAAAAAGGCTCGTCATGACTGCAATCTCACGAAGAGAATGTGTGAAGAAAAAAGAGACAAAAATATGTGTGTGGAGGGAATTTTGCACAATTAGATACCTTTGAAAGAGTCTGTGTTGTGCTGTCTATATACCAGAATGGAGGATCAAATGGGTTTAATAAAAGGCAAATAATTCACAATAATTTGTGTTCTATGTTTCCATCTTCTCCAAGAACAGATATTTTTCCAGCACCTAGAAGGAAATAACGATCATGAAGAGGAGAAAGGGACAGGGGAGAGCAAAGCTCTTGTGGATAAAGCTGTTGCAGATGTTGCTCTGGCCTGCAGTTGGACTCACCTCTCCGAAACTTTCAGAGCTAATCTGGCCAAGAGTTCACTTTGATTAGCTCATGGGGAATTCCAACGAAATCAAGAAACCGTTTCCTGATTAAATTCAGGGGGATCGGTCAATCTGATGCTTTAAACTTGATCTATTCCATTCTGGGTATCCTGCATGTCTTATACCGAGTTACTACAGGCTCAGGTTGCTTCCTCAAGGAAAGAGGGTTGGTGTGGGATGGAGGCTGATCATATGGAAAAGATTCCACGGACCAAATGCCAGGCTGCCAACTCTTCAGACGGAAAGAGCTAAAAGAAGATGACGTCCCAGGCAAATAATTACTAAGGAGTAACAATTTGTTAAGTCACAGAAAGGAACTAACTGCAGGGATCCCTTGTTTTACTTGACCTAAATACGCATGTATTCATTCTTTGAATATTTTATACTGCTCTGGCTTGTAGCATGCATTCCACTTCTGTACCCTGCTTTGAATGTTGTAATTCATATGTCGTTTGCAACAGCCTCAAGAAAGAAAACATAAGAAAAACATTTTAAAAGAAAAAAAAAATGTGATCCTCTAGAAGAAAAATGAACAAAGTGGGCATTTCCATCCTTAGTATCTGGGGTAACAGATGGGGTGGTGACAAATGTGCCTCCAGGGAAAAGTTCTGCTCCAATCCCTCTCCAGCCCACAGCAGACAGTTTTAATTTAAAGGACTGAAGACTATGCACTGTGGAGCTGCACTTTGTAAATTTATTATCCATCACGTTAATCCGGTGTGTAAATCATGACAACAGACAAGCATGTAGCAAAAGGTATAGACTGCTCTGCCATGGCAAACAAGGAGAGTTAGATCAGGAGGTTCAAATATGAAGAAACCTTTACATGTCAGTTTGAAAAGCTCCCATATTTTCTATGTTAAAATATCCCACCACCCACCAGCAGTTTTCTAGGGCCAGGGCAGAAACTGTTGCATACAAAATAGGGAGAGGGAAATTTTGATAAATAAACTATTTTCAGTATCAAGTCTCTAAGAATTTCTTAGGATGTGGTAAAGAGTGTTCAGAATTAAAGGAAAAGTTTTGGACAACTACTTTTTAAGCAATAGCATTGAGTCAAAAGAGAAAGCTCATTTATTTTTCTTTTTTTTTTTTTTATAATTCTGTGTTGTATTGGTAAGCACAGTGATGAAGCCTTCCCTTTGCCTATTCGACACTCAAATGGAGTTTCATCTTTCTGGATTACGTTTTGTCGATAGACGAGTTGGCTCGTTCCTTTGGAGGTGTCTCTTCTTGCTGACTGACAAAACGAGAACCTAGATGACCTACTTATGACCGAGACATTGAACTTGGTGATGTCTAAACCTAAATGGGACACATTAGAGCATTAATCATTTACATCAAGCAGCTAAAACAGGAAATTTTAATTCCCTGTGAGTAGTTCCCTGTTTAAGTACTGTCTGAGAGCACTCACACTTTTCACACCTCGAGCAGGAGTTTTACCTCTGATTTCAAGACAGGTGTATTTTCAGACATGACAAACTGGCTCAGAAATCACATGGAGATTTCAGAAAGATGTGCAAAACCTGTTCTTTGAGATGCCTACTTGGAGATACTGAGACTGTGGAATAGATGAGGTAATGCATAAGCAAGTTCCTGGGACTAGGGATAAAATGATGCTATAAGAAAACACTGCCTTGCTGGGGGAACAATTCCTGGGTGTTTCTTGCAATATGTGAGTAATCAAAAGGAAACACCGAAAAACACAGAACCATCTTTGTGGACAATTGGTGTGCAGAAACTGACAACTTTGTGGACAGCTGGTGTTCAGAAACTGAATTTCTGTCAGCTCCAGTAGAGTGTAGTAATGGTTGTGTCCACCTATAGATGGACATATTGTCCACCCATATGGTGTCCACCTGTGGGTGGATGATGTGTATTTAAAAGGCTCTTCTCCTTGTTTGTGAAAGATGAAAACAGGAGCTCCTGCAACACAGTATGCACAAAGTATTCCACAGAAGTGACAATCAATAAATGACAAATTGATCTGGGCATATCTCAGCTGTTAACAACTGTGCTCGTCTGATAAGAAGACTTTGCTTCAGGATACATCAGTGAAAGGTGCATGTACAAAATGTATGGGATTCATACAGAAAGGCTGGAGAGGAGAGGCATGTAGTAGAGAGCAAAAGTAATTAGTAATTGGAAAGTGTTCAAAAATGTTTGCATATGATTAGAATAATAATAAAACCACAAATTTTTAAAAGAGATTGCTTATACATAAGGCCTACTAATTGTCTTAGGGAAGGCGGATTAATAAGTAGAGTGTAGTGTAAGTGGTCAAAGGTACCTGAAAAACATGATTTATTTCTGGGCTTCATACACCACTAGTATAATACATACAAAACCATTTGGCTGTCTCAGGCAATGTACTAAAATCTCCAAGCCTAATGGTTTAAAAAATAACTTGTTTCCTCATTACTAAAATCTCAGTCCAGTACCATTAATTTAATCATTTGCTTGCATGTTGCTGGATGCAGGCATTCCTTTGTATCTGAATAACAACTTTGTAGCTATACATCTTCAGTTGATGGGCAGGCAATAAACAGGTGATCCACCTACCCACAGCTCAGTGTCTGATTTAGCTAGGTTCTAGGTTAAAAAACTAGAAGACTGCGTTGCCCTGCATTCCTCTGCAGATGTTTGAAGCAACAGTAACATCCAGTGGTCAAAATGTTAATTACATTATATGAGGCCATTGCATGCTGACAGCACCTTACAACTGCGTCTTCCTTGCAGTACAAAGTCGGTGAGAGCAAACCTTGAAAACTCGGGATCACGCTTATGTTGCACAAAAGTAAGCTTACACACAGTAACGCATCAGTCTTCCTACAAGGTTGGTGTGTTTTTCCTGCTCATGGTGAGTTGTACTGACATTTATGTTTGAAAATACCAAGATTGAGACTTTCTGTTTGGCTGGATGTCAGTGCACAGGGATGCCTCACACCAGGTCATCTTACAAGGAAAGAGGGAGGATGGGGGACAGGAAGAAGGTGCAGTGGCCTTGGGCTGATGTCTGAGGATGAACCTCTGAGCACAGGACACTGCAGGGTAGTTGTGCTGCAGTGCTGTGACCCATCCTCATCTCAGGGACGTCAGTCACCGGGCACAGCTCAAAGCAGTGCAGAAGTGATAGCTCTGTCCTGGAAATAGGATGCCAGCAGTGCAGCGAGTGCATAGGTCGAGTGTGACTGTTATAGTCAAGGAGGTAGGAGAGGGTATGTCCTTAGAGAAAGCAGACACCTACCTGTTCATTGGGGGCGGCACACAGTTTGGGGGTGGAGTCAGAGGAAAATCTGCATTCCTCCTCCCCAGATGCTCTTTATCTTCATCTGAGCGGGGAAGAGAGAAATAGGGTTAAAATACGAGTCCCACCCTGAGACCCCAATCCTTGCTTGCACTTTGTGAACTGCAAGAGACAAGTGACCTCAGATAAAGGCTCTGCATGTGCTCAAGTGTATGGGGAAAGGAGGTGACTTTCTGTTTTCATCAAAGAGGCTTCATTAATCGCACTGCAAGTGAGGGAGCTGCCAGGTGTTCGTGGGGGAGAGCTGGGTTTAATTTTACCAGCAACACAGGTACTGACCAGAGAGCAGGGAGCACATTGTCCAGTCAGAAAAACAAGAGCTTGAAGACAAGGCCACCAGACCAGGATGTCAGGAATTGAGCAGGTGGTAAGTATAGTTAGACATCTAGGGATAATTTTTCCCTGGAACTGCAATAAAAGAGAAAAAGAATAATAATAATTTTTAAAAAAATAAAGAAACAGCTTTTAGGAGGTCAAACATTCACGTCCTTGTGCTGTGTCAGCATCAGGGATGAAGAATCCCAGGAGCAACCTGGCTGCAGCTTTGCAGGTGTGTGCAGAGCTCTGCCTTTCATGGACAAGGTGCTCTGGTCCCCCCAGCACCAACAGACTTGTTTTGCTGCACTCCTGTAGTCTTCCAGTGCACCATTGCTCTGTGACCTCGAGGCCACAAAACTTGGCAGGGGCAGTTAATGATTCTCTGAGCCCCATTGACATGTCCCTGCTCCCATGCAAACATTAGCCAAGGTAGAGGTGAACCAGCTGTGAGGGCTGTCTCACTTTCTTTTCCCTCCTCCTTTTTTTAACTTTAACAGCAGAAAATTTGCAGATCTCATGCAGAACCATGCTTGCCCAAAGTGCTGGAGAGAGGAATTCTCCCTCACTGTCTTTCCTGATGTATATGCCTCCCTACAGATATATTGTAAAAGGGTCAGATACTGAGGAATATGCAGGGAGAGCTTGCCCAAGGGCAGGTATGTTATTTAAATTCCAGTCTACATCGCATGCCCTCATCGAATGTGCTTTCTGAATTATTTCCTTCAGGTTCATACTATCTGACATGAAACGGAGCATCTGGGCTGCACCAAAAGAAGCATTAGCAGCAGGTCAAAGGAGCTGATTCTCCCCCTCTACTCTGCTCTCGTAAGACCCCACCTGGAGTACTGTGTTCAGATGTGAGGCCCCCAACATAAAAAAGACATGGACCTGTTGGAGAGAGTCCAGAGGAGAGCCACGAAATTGGTCAGAGGGCTGGAGCACCTCCCATATCAGGACAGGCTGAGAGAGTTGGGGTTGTTCAGCCTGGAGAAGAGAAGGCTCCGAGGAGCCTTAATAGCAGCCTTCCAGTACCTGAAGGGGGCTACAGGAGAGATGGGGAGGCACTCTTTACCAGGGAGTGTAGTGAGAGGACAAGGAGTAACGGGTATAAACTGAAAGAGAGTAGATTCAGACTAGACATTAGGAAGACATTTTTCACTGTGAGGGTGGTGAGACACTGGAACAGGTTGCCCAGGGAAGTTGTGGATGCCCCATCCCTGGAGGTGTTCAAGGCCAGGCTGGATGAGGCTTTGAGCAACCTGGGCTAGTGGAGGGTGTCCCTGCCCGTGGCAGGGGGGTTGGAACTCGATGATCTTTAAGGTCCTTCCAACCCAAACTATTCTGTGATTCTATGATTCTATGATCTCCATGAACAACAATCATCTACAGAAGAGCTTGCTGCTTGCCTGGGAACGTGTTGGGAGTTTTCCACCATATATGTGCTCAGTGCAGCGATGCTCACTATGTTGGTGCTGAGCCCTGCGTGCCACAGGATTGGTCGGTGGGTATCGGTGGGATACATGGTACAGGTAACTGCAGCCCAGTCTTTGGGACAAATTGAGGGGCTCTTCTCTCCCCACCCCAGCCAGCTGCTCCAGTAGGTTGTGATGTTCTCAAACGGCCAGCAGACAGCTATGGGCATGGCAGCTCTTCACGCTGTGATGATGTTAAGGCAGTAAATGCTATTGCTTGTATCTCAAAATCTTGCAGGTGTTTTCTCTAAGGGAGAACGGAGAACGAATGCCACACACAGCAGGCAGATGTAGCTACATGAGCACAGTGTCATGTGAACCTCTGACACATGGGCTAGTCCTCATTGCGAGGGAGCCTAAAGCACCATAACCTCTTCTTCTGTCTGATGTATGTTAACAGAATCAGCCTTCCTGCTCTTATCCTGAGGCACCTGGTCCTCTCCTGCAGAAAGCAACAAAGCCTTCTGCAGCCTCACAAAGCAAAACTTGTTTAACTCTCCTCTCTGCAGCTGAGGCTGAAAGTGGCTGGGAAAATGAGCTGTTAACAGGAAGATCAAGGCAACAGAGCAAAACCTATTTCAAATCATAATTATGCGCTGCATCCTGCACAGCACCTCAGAAAGCAGAGGAGAGAGCTTTGCCGTGGCTGGGACATGAAGGCTCAGTTTGTTTCCAGATGTCTTGATGTCCCTTCTGAAAATCTGACCACCTAGGACACATTATATGGGATGCATAGGTGCCATGGTACATCACATTTGGCTGCGTTATGAACCACCAGTGGAGCCTGCTGTGCTTTTGGTGCTCCATGCATATTAAACACTGGGGTGCAAGGCCAAGGTAGGTTCATAATCCATAGAAAGGCTGTCCTACAAGTGCTTTGTGAATCTTGTACGGGAAACCCAAGGTGTTCACAAAAAATATTCTTATACTTAACAAAACACAGCTTCAGAGCAAACAGCAGTAAACACACAAACACTGATAACATGTACACTGTGGAAACAGAGAGGTTTACTTAGTGGATAAAAGTGATTTAAACTGGGATGATGGGGGGCTCCCTTTGAGACTGTGCAGGGATGTCTTGTGCCAGGAGCAGCAAGGTCTGAGGGATAACTAGAGTTGGTTGATTCTGAGTTGCTTAATTCCCAGCATAACAATGCTAAAAATCACATCACATCCAATTCTGGAAAGCCACTGCACAGATATGCAAACCCTAGAGATAAGGAGTTGTTTTCAGACATTCCTCTCAGGTTTCTAGGTATGCTGATACAGGAAAACATCCTGGCATGAGCATCTGGTATCTAATGGGCTGAGTACTGACTGCCCGCTGCTTTGCATTTTATTGATTCTTGGCACAGGCTGCATTGGTTCTGAGGCTGTAGGACTAGAAGTCTCATTAGCAGGATAAGCAAGGGAGGTCTAAGATATCATCTGTGTGAGAACTGCTGGTGAAGGCAGGAAAAGAGGTGTTATGTGTTTATACACTGCAAGCTTTCTTGCCTGTGAGACACCATATTCTGAACCATGTAACAAACAGCAACGAAAGTGCACTTACAAAGAGTCATCAGAACCAGGCAGAGTGGGGTGCTAGTGCTCATCACACCGCTGCCTCCCACCAGTGCGCTCAGCCAAGGGACAGCATAGGCACCTCTCCCGAGCTAGCAAAAGGAAGATCTGACCAGCAATGAGAGTGCCTTGCTAGAGCCCTCTCTGAATTTGAAATGACATTTTATGTCCCCTGTGGCCACGATCAGATTCCTTGTCCGATCGTCAGTCTTGTTTTGCGAGCAGTTCCAGAGTCAGAGGGGTTTTGTGGCTTTGCTTTGCAATGTGCTCCTTCCTTGTACTTTGCTTGTTACCAAAATAAGGTCAGCAGTAAATTTAATGCTGTATAGGAAAGGCTCTGCTATCAAGAGCTTCTTAGCACAATACTTTAACAGAAAGCAAAATTACTTCCTAAGATCTGTGAAGGTGATAGCTAACCCATGCTTCCCACACTGATTTCCTACAGTAATTCCCAGCGGAGTCAAACAGCACAATTCACAGCTCTTTTGTCTGTGAACACATTTCAAGGCCATTCGAGTAGAATGAGGTGTGGGTGTTCAGGCTGATTTGTTTAGTGTTTCCCAGCTGGTCCCATCCTCCTTTCCATTCTTGAGCTTCTCAGCTATGTCTGAGATAAAGTGTGATTTCACTCTGGGGTCTCATGCCAAAGTCCTGCTTGCGGGGCAGCAAGGGCTGGTTTTTTCTTGCAATGCACCTGCGAGCCATTTTCCAGAATCGTCCCAGGCACTTGCAGATGTAATCGGAATAGCCTGTGAGCACAAAGTGATGTAGGAAAACACTGTAGTCAAACCAAATGTTGTGGTTTATAGACACCAGATAAATGTTTCCACTTTCTCCAATGTAAAATTATTCCCAAAGCGAACAGCAATAAAATCACTTGCCAGTTCCACTGATGTCAGGCCATGTACACTGTTTGAACACACCTCTGCCTCTAAAATGCAAAAGCTCTTGCTCGAGTACAGAGCGTGTTTAAATAAAAGCCCCAGGCCTGCAGGTGGAGCAGGAGAGTCATTGCCTAATTGCATCACCTCCTCCCAGCGCTTTGCAATTCCTGCATATCGTAAACACAGCTGCCAAATAGAGCCCCCAAAAACTGGAGGGCACCTGCAGTTTGTTGGGAAATATGGTACAATTAATACTAAAGAAAGAAGAGCCATAGAAGAGCAGCACTAGCTGCAAATATTAAAAATACTTGCCTGGAATAGATCATTTATCGAAAAGCCTTGAAAGTAATGTTTTGTTTCTCCAGAGTTTAAAACTGTCACTAAAGTAGCCATGGGAGCGAAACATGAAGGTTTTGTTGCTGCTTGTGATTGAAAACAATGTGTAGTTGTTCAAAAACTTGGTACCAGCCCAGGATCTATACTGCTTGTAAAGGTGGTTTAACTAGGCTGGCAGAAGGTCAAGGTTTTGCTTTTAGGACTCAAATTTGAGAGTTTTCCTGCACAAAGACGTTCCTTCAAGCAAGAACACTCTGTAGCGCAGAATAAGGCTGCTTCTTTTGTTTTTAGGAGGAGACACTTCATGACTGTGTGTTCTGTTAAATGTACCTGGGAGGATTTCATACACTTCTATTTTTCAAGTCATCTGTTCCTCAGGGAAAAGAAATTAAGGGGGCAGCAAGCTTATGTCAGAGGCTAATAAAATCATGGTTGATGCAGAAAAATAAAAGCAGAAAACAACTTTCTCTTACAACACAAAAAATCAAGAAGCATAGGACAAAACAGTTAAAATGATGGAAAGTACTTCCAAGCACCATTCAGCATTAAGCTGTGAAGCTCCTTGTCACAGGACACTAGGAGTCTGGGAGGCTCCTGTAAGTTCAAGGAGCAACTGGACAAAAAGAAAGCAAAAGCCATAAAATACTGTTTTGTGCAAATCACCCCTTCCATCTAAGGTAGTTCTAAGCTGCAAATGGCTGCAGGCCAAGAAAGTATTTTATATAGTACCTCTGTATTTTTCCTGGTTTTATGTTCTTCCTTAGGTATCTGCTATTGTTCAGTGTTTTGCTTTTTGTAAAGAAGGGATGGAGATGAGGATCAAAAGATCAAACCTTTAACATGATAGACTTGCAGACCTTGAACACGAGCATCCCAAACAGTAGCTGGTCCTCCCTATCAGTGAGCTGCTGAAAATTACCCACTGGTGTACCGGCCACTGCTATTAATTTCCTCTTAGGATGCCCAGCCCCAACAATATGAAATGCTCTCTCCAAATATCAGTCCACCCAAAAAGGGGGAAAGCTGAATTGTGGCAATGCGTAGTATTCCCTTCTTTTTATTTCCTAATTTACTGAAATTTCCCAGTTTCGTGAAATATGCAGCTATGACTCCCAGTAATTTAAATTCTTTATTTGTGGTTTGGTTTTTCTGGAAGAGAGAAAAGGGTTCACCACAATGGTCTTCCCTAGCTCTCCCTTGATTCTGTGTTCACTGAGTCCTGGAGTCGAGGAGGAAGGTAGGTGGGGATGGGATGTTTTCATCGTAATACATACAGGGCATTTTGCCTGTCTCTTTAAAAAGAGGGGAAGAATTACTTTAAGTGCAATTAAGATCCTTGAGACTTTACTACCCTTTACTAACCTTGTGCCCTTTCCAAGACCAGTCCCTGTTTGTTTTGCAGAATGGCGCTGTGCTGCCTGGGAGCAGGAAGCTGGCATGCTCCCCACTGCAGCACCTGCTCAGTTAGTGTAACTGCATTGCAGAGGTACCCCAAGACCAAGAATGGGCCCTTACTGCACAAAATCTTGATGCTAAAACTAAACTACAGGACAACTGGTAGCCAGTTATTTC
The DNA here is from genome assembly GCA_011057875.1 of Pterocles orientalis. Taxonomy (NCBI): domain Eukaryota; kingdom Metazoa; phylum Chordata; class Aves; order Pterocliformes; family Pteroclidae; genus Pterocles; species Pterocles orientalis. Next base: position 590,017 of record WKFP01014153.1, read on the forward strand.
AGGCCCTTGGTTCATGCAGGTATCACCAAGAGCAGAGTTAAGCATTCAAACCGCCTGCGGGAGCCAGCACTGGAGAAGAAATGCATGAACCTTCCACACACAGTTCAAGGTGACTGCAAAAACCATGGTGTATCTTATCACACTGGTGATTTCAGCTGGCATCTCCTTGTTGCCACACATGCAGCCTCTTGTTCTCCGCACTTGTTCACAGCAGCTTTGGGATGTGCCCAGGGAGCCTCCCCGCCATGGGGGTACCACATGTGCATAGTACGTTCCTCAGCCTCTCCCTTTGGCACAGGCAGAGGTTGGACCTGGCAGACAAGCAGACTGAAGGCCAGTTTTCCCAAGTGTCAGAGGAAGGTTATTATCTCCCTGCCCAGTCCTGCAAAGATGTAATACTGCCCCACCACAGCCTCCGTGGTTTCTCAGGGATCTGTTCCCTAGCACAGCTCTGGAGGCCCTCAAGACTGCAAGATGTAGCTAAAGGCAGAATCTGGCTCAGAATCTGTTTTTGGTCCTGTTCCTTTTCAAGAATATAACCTGATAAATTAAACCAAACATTTCCGCCTGAATAAACAAACCACTACATATTTTCCTTTGTCTCCAAATACACCATTTAATTACAACAGAAGATTGTAATGACTGCCCCAGGAGCAAACAAATAAGCAAATAAAAGAGCTCTCCAGAAGGCTATCTTTATATAATGGACTACTTTTTAACCTAGTTTTGAGACAGAGTTTATGTATAAATTATCAAAACAGCAGAGCAGAGAATAACGAATATTCTGAGGTTAGCAATGTCACACTCAGAAGTTCCAATTTATAACCAATATGCAACAAGGGAGAAACTTCAAAGGATTTGATGAAGCTCACTGCACAAGCCCCCAGCCTTTGAAATACCCCCAGATCAATAGCTGCATGAGAAGAATATCAGTGTTGTCTGAGAAGGCTGGGATATTTCCAGGTCCATATTTTTTTTCTAAAAGAACAGATGTAGATTTTTTTTTTTCTTTAAGTAACTCTCACAAGCTAATAGGTTGGGGGTTTTTGCATTTTTGAAATCCTATAGAGTGTGCTCCAGTGTCTAGTGCTTTCTTTAAAGCTTCCAGGAATTATTTGGTTGTGAAGAATTTAAACCTTTGCTTTACAATATGATTTTAAAGAAAATTCTCCTTCATGTTTGAGAAAACTTGAAAATCGGAAGTCACAGCCACTAGAGTTAAAAATATTGAATTCTGTAGTCAGCTGAACACCCAGTACCTCCTTTTATCCCTCAAAGACCCAGTATCTCCTTTTATCCCTCAGAATGTATGTGCTGGGTTTGGGGGTTCAGCCACAGTTTATTTGAACTTAAAGCTAAGTCATTTACTAAATCTGTTTGAAAATGACTACACTTTTCCAACAGAGGAATCTATTCAACATAATAAAAATAGGAAGCATGTTTCACGAAACAATGAAGGAAAGCTTACAATTTAAATGTGTGTTGCTGAGTCTATGGTGTAACTCTTCCTACATGTATTCCTAAATGCTGAATTATTTTCAAAGGCAATAAAAACAATAGCTCTGCTGTTATAAGGAACAACATTTTCATTTTCTAGAGAACAATTTTTAAATTATTTTTTAGAGAGTGTAAGGGACTACTCCTGAGGTGTTGCAGAAACTGCAAATTGACCATTCAGGCCCAGACTGTTTTGTGGTGCCTCGAAACATTTCTGTTGTAGATAAGAAGATGGCCAGGAATGCACCAGAGGCCTTACTAACAATGGACTCAATCGTCGAGGCGGAGCCTCGGAGCCTCCGTGGTGTCCAGCTGTAGGCCTTACTAACAATGGACTCAATCGTCGAGGCTCTGATAAGGCGGAGCCTCCGTGACGTTCAGCTGCAGATAAGAAGAGGGCAAGGAATGTGCCGAAGGCCTTACTCCATGGACTGGCAAAATCCCTGCTAAGTAAGGCCATCAACGACCGGCACCAAACCCCTGCTGAGTCTAACAATGGACCCCATCTTGCTCTTACAACAAAGCAGCAAATCCGTGCTGAGCAAGGCATTGCCTCTGTCTATAAGAGGTGAACAAGCAAAGAGAAGCGTGCGTGCTCGCGCCCACCACCTGAGGACTCCCGAGATGCTGACAGACTGATCGAGCAACCTCCACCCCCACCCCCCTCCCCCAAGGTGTCGACGCTTTTCTCCAAGGATCCAAAGAGTGGTGAAAACTTTTCTCTCTTTTCTCTCTTTCCTTTCTTTTTCTCTTCAAATATCTCTTGATCTCTCCCTGGCACATATGGCAACACCTTATAAGCTTTATGCCAGCTCCTTTTGGGGCTTGTTTAGCAGGTTTTCTGTAGGTTGTTTATTTTAATACTGAAAAGTGATTGCAAGTGCTGTGAGCGGTTGCAGGTTAAGTGATTGCAAGTTTTGTGAGCGGCTGCAGGTTTCTTAGTATTGTTGGAGATCATGCTGAAGATTTGGTGTTGTTGGCGGTTGGTAGCATTGTCATGAATTGTCTTTACCAATTAATTTGTTTTCTTTTATAATTCTGTTAAGTTTAATGCCAGCTCCTTTCAGGGGCTTGTTTAGTAGGTTTTCATGTAGATTGCTTATTTTGGTGGTGCTTATTATTAACCCTAGTAATATTGGTAATTATGCTATTCTTACCCCATTACTATGAGATTTTGTGTTATTAGTGAATGGTAAAATACTCATGGATTATCTTTACCAAGTGATTTTTCCTTTTCCCTTGACCCTGATGTATGCCCCACATTTTCCCTTTTTCCTAAACAATTATACCCTGCATTTCCCTTTTTTCCCCCTAAACAATTATATGCATTAAAATTATAAGCCAATATGCAATTCTTTGGTGTCGTTTCACCTTAATTTGCCCCAAGGGAATGTATATATAGAACCTCCGCGAACCCCCCTCATCCCACCCAGGGTGGTTCTATGAGCTGGGTCGCGACAGAGAGCAAACATTATAAGCTTTTCATCAGCCTTGCTTGGAAAGTCTTTTTAGCAGTTTCAGCTCAATCCTGCACAATACTGACTCAGCAGGCCTCAGCCCTTTTTGGGAAAAAATAAACCAAATCATTGCTGGCTCCAGTTGCCATCATTTCCCTAAAGCAGTTACTGGAAAAAAGTCTTGAAATTATGGCAGTGGATTCCAGTTAAGTTGTTTTTCTTTAATTGTTCAAATTAAATTGCTTGCCTTGTGTGGGCAAGACTTTTTGTTTTGTAAAATAGGTAAAAGAAACCAAAAGGATGATTTATGGCCTCCTGATAATACGTGCAGTAGCGGAGGAGGAAAGAAGGAAATTATTTTGTTATGTTCCAAAATGCTAAGGCAGAATTGCTACAATCAACTACAAGATACACCAAAAAGTAACACAAGCTACTTCAAAAAAAAGTTCAAAACAATCCATGCTTTAAAATGCTGAGCTTTGTGTGAAAGTGAAACAAGGAGAAAACAGAACTGAAGTTCTTTTGCTTTGAAATACTTCCAGTTATGGTGACTCCCTAATTTTGCCTGCTGGAGATAAGAAAGTATTTACCGACTTCATTAACCCTCCCTTCCCATGAAAACTATCGCAATGTAAAATTTCCACAGCCAACCATCAAACGTTCCCCCAGTCCCAGGAGCAGGGGCAGCAGGGCTGGGGACAGGGCAGGAGAGCAGGAGGAGAGCACTGTGGGGAGAGGGCTGCGGAGAGGCAGGAGGGGTAAATGCAACACGTTCAAATGCATAGATAGATTAAACGGGGAGATATAAGGGGGTGAGTGCACATACCAGATGGCAGCTGATGTTGTTCCAGTTCCTTGTGTACTCTTTCTTTCACCTGAGACCTGACAGTCTGCAAAGGTTTGTACAAAGTTATTGCTTTTATTACAGCACTTGAAATATCTGGAAGAATAAGCAACCTTGCACTTCAGAATAATCCCTCTCTGCCCCAGGTATTGCCCCTGTTATATTTCCACAGTACTACAGCTCTGACATCGCTACTACTGCAACTCCATGAGCCAATACCTTCTCCATCATCTCTCCTCCCTTCATTTCTTGGTCTTGCCTCCTGCTAACCCTCATGCCTGACTTTTGAGGGGCTGGGGGGTAGCACAGTGCCTGTACTGAAGGTCTGCCAGCCCCATACTGCCTTGGGGCTGTTTGGAGCAGGGACCCAAGAAAAAAGGGGAAGCACCCAGCAGGTGCCGGCAGGACCCGCTGCCTCCAGCCCGACTGTGGCCCAGGTTGGATGAGGAGGAACCACCAGCCAACCTGTCATGCGCTCATCAGGACTGGAAAAAAAGGAGTGAAAAAACTGCAAGAAAAACAGCAAAATAATTTAAAATCCCAGAGAAGATGGGATCCCAATGGCTGGGGCAGTGGGATGGGCCCAGCCTAGTGAGTTGGTGGGCTGTAACGCCACCCTACTGTGCTCACTGGTTTCCTCTGGGATGTGAGGAAACCTGCCATCCCAGGGGCCCTGACGTGTCTGAGTTGAATTGGAGCTTTGGCCTAGTCCTGAACAATGTGAAATATAAGAGCCAAGCTCCTGTCTTGCCTCTTGCCCCACCTCCTGTTGTTCTTGGCGTTTTCCTTCACTGCCAAACCCCTTGTCTCTTGGATCAAATCTGTCCTCTGCTGATAATGAAGCTAAAAAGTCTGTCCCTTCTGGGTCTGTTTATTCTTCACGGAAACAGAACTGCACACTAGCTACAGCAGTGGAGCTCTAGGTGTTTTTCATTCTTTTCCTTTTTACATAGCCCAAAGGAATGCTCGTTCCCATCACAAACCACCCCAAAGACCACACCAAAGGAGGTTTTAATATTCTTTGCTGCTTGGAAGAAATGATATGAGATTTTGATCACATTAAATAGCTAGTAAATACTTCAGATTATCCATTCTGCCTTTTCTTTGTTTACAGGGTTTTAAATAACAGGTTGAAGGTTTATAATGACAATTGTCAGCCCAGGAAAAAGAGCTCTCTCCCCTCTGTGTTCTCAGTCTCCAGTACACACATTCAGCCACAGCAGGAACATGTTTCCACTTTGGACACCATAGCCCATTTATCCAATCAAGGCTGAGCCAGCAGAGCTCACCTGAGAGATTCAGGAAGTACTGTGATGAAGTCTGAGAGAGGATGAAAGAGCAGGGATGTCTGAGTGAGCACAAACACCTTCCCAAATGAAGGTCTGCACACCTCAGAACAGATTGCTAAAGGAATGTAAGAAGAACGCTGCTCCTTTCTATCTCTTCTCCCTTTATTCAGTTGTTCCCTTCTTTCATCAGCAGTACCTCTACTCCAAATATTTTTCTTCTTAACAACACCCTTTCCTTGGGCATTTTTTTCTGAAATGCTAGTATTGTTTATTTGAGAACAAAAGCTCGTAGCTTCTCTGGACAGGATTAGTAAAGATGAAGCTTAAATTACCAAAAGTGTTATTTCACTAGTACAGCCAATACCAATTTCCCTGTTCAACTACACTACAAGATAACTTTTACTACCCTTGTGTAAGTCCACAACGAAGTTTTTGTGGACGCAAGTATATAAATTAACATGCAGTTTGGGGTTGTTCTTGTTTTACACTTTCAGCCATAGCGATGCCCACACTGTGCTGCTGATCAACCTGTATTTTGTATGTCATGTTTAGTGTGGCCTTGCTACTCTGTCCCATTAATTATTATTTTTTTTAATTTCCTCTTTCCCAGGAGAATGTGGAGCCTGGCTCTCTAGCCTTCCCTGCAGTGTAAAGTGAGGCCCTTTCCCTTCCATGTCCGTGTGCCTAAAAATAAACTTTTGCAATATTTAAAGCAAAGGCCTCAGAGAACAGACCACAGCCTCCTCAACAGCTCCAATTAATCCCTGGAGTGGACAACATCCTGCACAATTACAAAATTATACAACTGAAGACCACACCTAGTGAGTACTAAGGAGCCCCAGTTAAGACTGAATGAGCAGTGGAAAGGTGGTGGGTGTCTTTTATGATATCCAGCACTGGGGGAATGTGACAACTCTGTCAGTGGGTTTGCTAGCTGTACCTTTAGGACTAACTTAAATTCTTTTCCTTTCTATGTCTGTAGATTCAGTCTATACTTGAGACATTATATCGGTTCCCTTTGGCTCCCAAGCTCTTCCAACTCTACGGGGTGTAACAGAGACATAGTCTTAGTCAGTGCCTGCTTCCCTGCTTTCTCAGCAGCTTGGTTGTATTGTGGTATCACCCCATAGGTGATGTCTCGGCACAGCTGAAGCTTTGCCATGCTGTGTTGCAGGCAGCTCTGTTAGTTTCTAGCTCTACGTGCTGTCAAGCACACTTCTATCTGCGTTTCCTTTCCCATCTCCCTGTGCTCCATTTCAAAGCTGATGCTTGTGGACTGAGAAGCCTTGAAAAGGATGAACCCAGAGCAGTGGGTTCCCTGCAGAAATCAGAAGCAAAGGTTAAAGAAAGGGTAAGCTATAGTCCATACCTTGTTAAACCATAGTGTATCCAGGTTTTTAAAAGACTGGTTTTGATGTGGATGTGGGATGTAGTTTAAAGGTTGACCTGCTAGGCCACAGGGCTCCCAAGCAACAAGAGATGTAGTTTAATTTGAGCTGTACGTGCCGTGAGAACCTCCCTACCACTTCCAGTTTTCTGAAGCTGGATAAATCCTCTCAGAAGTCTGTGTTTGCAGAGGCTTTTGGCTTGGCACAATGTTTTAACTGTATTTGCCCATGTAAGTTTTACCTTCTGTTTGTTCGCACAATATTTTAGTGGCTTTGACTTTGTGACTTTCAGGTGCCTAAATACCTGCAGCAGATGGGCACAGTAATACTTTTATTAGAAAGCCTTGCCAATTTGAGTGTTAATTCAGATTTTTCCGGCTGCTGATCTGTGGTCCAGTGACTGAAATGTATGTCCAGTGCATTTTCTTTTATATGGATGAAAACAAGAGGACAAATCCCACACTTTGTTTGGGTCCAAACTGGGCGCTCCACTGGGAGCCCATGTACAACCACAGTAACATCCCTCTATAAACATATATAAGGGCATCCTGTATGCCCACCAGTGTGCCTGCTTCACAAAGGATACGAACACCCAAGCTTTGCAATCTGCCTCTCTGCTTGCAGGTCCCTATACAATGAACCTTGCTGTATCGTCAATATAAAGTTTTCCAGCCTTAGTCCTGAAGCTTTCAGAGTGGGCACTGGACCAGGGGCTGTACAGGGCCCGACACTGTTCCCTCACTGACCCGGTATAAATGGCAAATAAATGCTAAGCAGCTTAAAGCCGCAGTACTGGGTTTACGCATGCTTTGTTCGCTAGAAATACTCTTCTTAAGCAAGATCTCAGGCTGGCCTGATACTACAGAGCCTTGGTTGCCAGAGAGTTTGCACAAGGGGGGAGGAAATCCAGTGCTGAATTACTTCAGCTCCTGTGATTGATTTTGAAGCGAGTCAGGCTAAATTGTCTCCAGTCCTACCTCATAGGTCCAGCTTCAAGGAGGTACCTTGGGACTCTGGATTTATTCATGCCTCACTTTGTCGTCTACATTTTAAAAGTTTGCTGAACTTATACTGTTACTTTATCTAGGCTAGCAAGTCCCTTTTCATGTCAGCAAGGGTTTAATCATAGAGCTATCTTGTTAGCATAGCTGCTACTAGTTTTCCAAGCAAAATGAGCTGCACCAATCAAAGTACTTTTTTGGCTAATATAACCTCAAAAATTACAAAGCTCCCCAGCCTCACTACATTTATTGGGTATGTTAGCTGCCCACATCCCCACCAGTACCATAACAGGGATAAATAAGTCAATGGTAGACCCAGACTTCAGGCAAGTCTTGCTGCATTTAGCAGAATGCCTGCAAATTCTCTGCAAATTTTTCACATTCATTACAGCAGATATTGTACTGGAGGGAAAAACATCAAACCAGGTGAGCATATTAAGATTCATCTCTTTGTGCTTAACCTGGGTACCATAAAGTTTTCTTTTTTTTTTTTTTTTTTTAACTGCTCACTAATACTCTCACACCATCAGGTAACTTGTTAAATTTTTCATGGATGATAGTAAATCATGCTTTGCATTTACTCAATTCCTTTTGGCAAACTGCTTTACAAGAAGGCACTAATCTTTTCAGCACAGGTTAACATTCCACAAACACAGAAGCACAGAGATTCCCCTTTAAAATTTCTACCTGAAAAAGAACAATTTAAAATCATTCAACTAAAGACAATAGCAAGTCTAAGACTAAAGATAAGGGAACAACAGGAAATAAATTAAACAGCATGGTCAGCATATTCCTCACCATTGTTGTACAATGTAACAATGTCGTAGTAACCCTGGTCATGGCATTTGTCAGTGTTCTTGTTGCTTTGTCCTGTATTCCGCAGCAATATTTGCTAGTAATGCATTAACAGAAATCACATTCCCAAGGCATGGAAACACTTTTTTTAGCTCCCGACATTATAGACGTATCTTGAATCAATAGAGCTGGCCACTTACTGTGATAATCGGAAATACTGTGGAAGGTCATTGCTTCACAACAAATTACTTTTCATAATTTGATAATCACTAGGTCCCAGGCATTATTCTCACTGTTAATCCATTGTGATTTATTGTTCATTTCTACTCTATTTATCATCACATTGTTGTCCCAAGGTTCTTCTTGATCTTTGGTTCTCTGAGCCTGCCTGCATATTTTGTTGTTGTCAGTTTAAAAAAAAAAAAAAATCAGATTAAATATCAGTTCAAATACTGTGCCCAAATAATCTGTTTCACTTGTACTGTGTCTGGAGGGCTTCCTGGGCAGTCCTCAGTTATCTTTCCATTTTTCAGTTCTTGTGGTAAGTCAAAGGGAGTATGTCAGTAAAACTCCCCTCTTTGGAGTAATAATGATTAGATTTGATTTCACTTAGAAGTCTGGCTACAAATACATAGCACTGCACCTTTACATTGTGCAGCTGACATTTATTGAACGTGCATCAGCATGTTTTGAAAATAGGCTATTATTCGGTGCTTCTGTTTTCCATGCTTTTTGGGTTTTAATGGTTGTCAGATTCAGCTGCTTTTGGACAGTAGACAAAGACAGTGCTAGCTGACCTGCATTTCCTTCTACTCTGTTTTAACATTTTAGTTTTGTTAATGTTTCCCAAGTGAGAGTTATGCCTTGGAGATGCAGACGAGAGCCCTCAGGTCCTGCTGCAGGTGAGGGGAGGAAGAGTGGCCACAGAGCAGGTTCCTACACAGCTTGCCCAGAGCTGTAGAGCTGGAAGTGGGCTCTATACCCACGCCTGAGCAGCAGGCAGGACAGCTTCAAAATGACTCCTTGCTTGGGGCTTTCTGCCCAGAATTCCTCTGACATACTTTCATGATTGTCATAACTACATGTGAAATAAAACTTTGCGTGAATAGGGAGAACAGAGAGCTTCCCTGTGCCAAGGTGGCAAGGATCAGCACTAGGGCTTTGAATAATGCTCTTTTTTTGCTCAAAAGGCTACAGTGCTTTTGTCAGATTGTTTCATAGGTGGTAAGGCAGGAGGTGAAGATGAGAGGAACAGTGCTAAGTAACCACTGATGAGGGTCCTCCTATTTGCCTCTAAATAAAGCTGAAATATCTGGAGCTGAGCTACTTAAAGCTGCAGAATAGAAGGAGGCAGCATTTCCATCAGGTTGGTCTAAATGACCCTCAAAGCTGTAGGATGACACTCTCCACTGACACCAAAGCACAAGCAGCATTCTAATCTGTGAGCAACCTGAGTAGTGAGGGTCATCCACCATCCCAGAGGGTGATGTGGTAGCTGGACTACTAACTAGGTTACTTAGTCAATGGGTTGCCTCTAAGGTTAGAGGAGGAGAAAGAATCTTCTCTCTCATGCCTTCAGAATGGCAAGGGTTTGCCCAGCTTGTGCTTCTTTACCTTTTCTAGTGAATGCAGTTTTTCTTGTGTTATGCATTGTGTTATGCACAGACTCCTGGCCTATGTTAGGGAATGAGTGGCCATTAAAGATGCTCAGAAAGACAGGTAAAGCCTGAAACTGTAGGCATTTGTTTTGACAGAGCTACTTTCTGCCTGAATGAGACCTTTGTTTCAGCTGATAAACCACCAGAACGCTTGCCTGTGCTTTACACACTTGGCAGTTTTTGTGGCTAAACACCATTTTACATGGTAACAATACATCACCAGGAGAATACCGAGCTTTTTTTCTTGACCTTTTGCACTTTGTGTTCCCATTTTTAGAATTAATTTCAAATGTTGCTGCTGGTTCTGTTCCATTTATGTTCAATCTGTTCCTCCCATCACTGTTGTCACTCATACTGCCTAACTATGAAACTGAGAATCAAGAGTTTTCTTTTTCAATGAAAGTGCATTTTAAGCCTCCTTATCTATAGCTTATTAACTGGAATTTCAGCATTACCTGCAACACACAGTTCCTTGTTCTGTCTCTAGTCATTCTATGGTGTATGCAAGTTGCAAGTGTCACAGAAGCTGATTTAGAATTCTGCCGACAGAATGAGTGGTTTAAATTGCTTAAAGAATCACTAGCAAAGGTATTAGCAAAAGTTATTTTAATACGAATTTGTAAAAGCGCAACATAACAAAGTTCGATGGCAAGGTTCACTCTTTCTTACTGCGTGGAGGAAACATACAGCATACAAAGGGAAATCAAGTCAAAATCAAGCTAAAATATTTCACACACAGACTGGAGATGCAAAAGGGTAAGGGAGACCCTCCCCTTGAGTCATGAGGTTCAGAGTAGATCCCCTTGCTTCCTAAACTCCTTATGGAGCTTAGGTGCAGCTGAGTCCAATCTTAGTTCCAGAACTGGTCAACAGTTTCTGACTAAGAGTAGAAATACAAAGTATAGGGGAGAATCTTCCATTGAGTCATGAGGTTCAGAATGGACTCTCTTGCTTTCTAAACTTCTCAGAGAGGAGTCAAGGTTCAGCTGAATCCAGACTTAGTCCTGGACTTGGTCAGTGGTTTATGTCTAATGGCATAATTAACATCAAGTAACTACATTGATTAGTAATTTTTTATCAGCACTAATTCAGCATGCTATCAGTCACTTACCGAGGGTCTGCAGCAAGTAAGGGATCTTTCTGCCTTGGGCGAGGAAGAATTTTTTGGTCTCAGGAAAGGCATCTCAAACCTTGAGAGGCATTCCTGCTCAGGGAAATACCTGGCATGCAGTCCAGCTGCAATTTAGGGAAAGCTTAAATTGGGCTCTTCCAAAGATCTGCCACAGGCAAAAAAGTCTCTTTTGCTTCGAGGAGCAACCCTGAGAGGCATCCCAGCTCAAGGGGAGATCACTGCCACTCAGTCATGCTGCCTAGAAGGGAGAGCTCAAAAGAGGCTCCCTTAGGCTGGCGTATTTATGGGATAAAAGTGGTTGGCTCGTAGTCAAATTACACATGATGGAAAGGTATGCATGAGACTCCTTGTGCCCACAACTCCCTTTGTTCCTTGACAAATGAGCCTTGGAAAAGCCACCTGCTTTTCATGTGCAGGATCGGTGTTCCACGCTCACATGCATCGATCGTAACTGTGTCACTCTGCTCCTTTTGTGGGTTTTCAGAGAAACTAGACGAGTCCATGGCCTGACTACAGCTCAGGTTTTCACCTCCTCTGGAGCCTGCACCAAACCACCGCCAGTCTGATCAAGGGGTTGAGTGCACCCATCACAGAAAGCTACTGCACAAGAAGGGATACTCCTACAGTGCAGCCAATGATAATTTGTGACTTCTGTGGATTTTGAGTAAAGCTCCTATCTCTTTCTGGTACAACTGTGACATAATGACCATCAACAGTGAGGGAGTTGCATCCACAGCCTCCAATGTCCCTATGGCTTTGCTTTCTATTCCTTTTGAAGCAGATGACATCACAGCCATGGTGTCACCACTTTCTGGTACAATGGGCAGAATTTCCCCTCTCCTCCTCCCCTCATTCCTAAGCTAGGAAAGAAACACAAAGCTGCTGGAAGAACTCTTCCTTGAGGCCTGCCTGCCAAAAGCCAGTCTTGTCATCGCTTGTCTGCAAGCTTGATACAACTGCCCATCTGCCTGAGGGATAAGAGACTAAAGGTGACATATTCATTACCCAGAGACTTCCAACTGACAGGCAAGTCTGTAACTAAATATAGAATTTTATATCCTTCACCACAGTCATTCTTTCTGCCATAAACACACCATTAAATTGGGTATTAAAATGAACTTCATTTATGAAGTTCAACATGACTGGGAGGGGAGGGGAATGGATTGAGAGCAGCTGTGAGGAAAAGGACTTGGGGGTGTTGGCTCTTGAGAAGCTGAACATGACCTGGCAATGTGTGCTTGCAGCCCAGAAAACCAACCGTGTCCTGGGCTGCATCAAAAGAAGCGTGACCAGCAGGTCAAAGGAGGCAATTCTTCTACCTCTACTCTGCTCTTGTGAAACCCTACCTGGAGTACAACATCCAGCTCTGGGGCCCCCAACATATAAAGGACTTAGACCTGCTGGAGTGAATCCAGAGCAGGGCCACAAAGATGGTCAGAGGGCTGGAGCACCTCCCATATGAGGACAGGCTAAGAGAGTTGGGGTTGTTCAGCCTGGAGAAGAGAAGGTTCTAAGGAGACCTTAGAGAAGCCTATTAGTACCTAAAGGGGGCTACAGGAGAGATGGGCAATGTCTCTTTATCCAGGAATGTAGTGATAGGACAAAGGGTAAAGGTTTTAAGCTGACAGAGGGAGGATCTACATTAGATATTAGGAAGAAATAATTTACTGTGAGGGTGGTGAGACACCGGAACATGTTGCCCAGAGAAGCTGTGGATGCCCCATCCCTGGAGGTGTTCAAGGCCAGGATGGATGAGGCTTTGAGCAACCTGGTCTAGTGGAAGATATCTCTTCCCACGGCAGGGGGGTTGGAACTCAGTGATCTTTAAGATACCTTGCAACCCAAATCATTCTGTGATTCTGTGATATTGTGATTCGATATTATACCCAGAATATTTATTGCTGTACATACCGAAGACCTTTATGGAGCAGTGAACTCTTATCATTGTCCTTGCGGACACAATCTGAAGGGTCAGTGGGTCTCCACAGAGGACCCTGTAGGAAATGGGAGCTCCATCAGCTGTGCTTAAAGAGATCTATTTCCTCAAAGCTAATTTATGTGAAAGAAGAACATCCTCCTTGAATGTCTGTGTCCTCCCTCCCTCTCCAACCCCCATTTCATTTGTTCCCCTTTCAGGTGGTGAGCAGGCTTGGCTTGTGCTGTGCACTTGTGTAATAGCCAGTCCCACTTCTAGCAAGCATGTGTTTGTTACTAAGCCCTCTTCCCTTGGACTTACACTGTCTATGTGAGTAAAACACAAAGCTTAAAATCACCATGCCAAGTTTTGTCCATAAGAGTCTGACTGAGCTGAAATACGTGTGAGAGGGGTCTGGATTTTAGGGCTGTAACTATATGAATGCAGTTGACAGGAAAGGAGAGTCTGGAAATAGCTGCCTTAGAAACATCTATGGGAAAAAGAACATCTGGTCTTGAGAAGGACTACTCTGGACTAGACCCAGGTAAAACTTCCCAGGCTAAATCTGATTTATCTCACTGAAAGGTATTATATCATGTGGGCATGACTTTGAATTGTCTTGGAAACAGCTGGGGTTCTCCCAAGATAACCCACTCACCGCCGAATGACAAGGGTTATATTTAGTGCTATATTGAAAGTGAACAGGCAGCAATATTCCTTTAGAGCATGTTATAACTGAATTATGTCAGTAACAGTTTGCTAAATCTGAAACTAAAATATATTTAACTGGGCCTTGTCAAGAGAGATATTACCCAGGATATGATTTGCACAGTTACTCTTGAAACAACCTGAGCTATGTGACTACCTAGCATGTATAGCTTTCATCTGTCTTTTTAAACAAAACTTTAACTTTCTTCATGTTTTCTGAGTGCCAAGATCTTGATAGTTCTTCAGAGCAATAACTTGGCACACCAAATGGAAGTGCACCTGAGGAATCCTCTTGCTGACAAAAAGTGTTGTGAGGAATCATGAGTTAAAACTGAGGGTGCCCCTTTGTGTATGGCATGAAGAAGCATTGAGCTTACTCACACACTGCAGGTCCTAAGCACATCCCATGATCTTTGGCATGACCGTTTTCTTGTAAGTCTTTGCAAGCTACACTGGAAGGCTCTTATAGTATCACCTCCTCCACCACTCTGACTTATTCATGCCATACACATGGAGTAATGCAAGGGTGGGCAATGTCCCCTAACAGCAGCACAAGGGGAAAGGAACTCCCTCAGACTGGCAAGGAGCTAGATGTCTGGAGTAGCCTTCCAGTGCGGTGACCCCAAAACCGGAATGCATTTGTATTGACCTGCATGTGAGCTACAGAAGGCATCCACCTCAGAGGTTCAGCCTAAATCAGAGTCTGTACAGATTACAAGGTTAAATAATTAAGTAACTACATTGACTAGTAATGTTTCGTCAGCACTAATTCAGCATGCCATCAGTCACTCACTGAAGATCTGCAGCAAGAAAGGGATTTCTCCACCTTGGGTAAGGAAGAATTTCTTGGTCTCAGGAAAGGCATCTCAAACCTTGAGAGGCATCCCTGCTCACGGGAATATTTACCTGGTGTGCAATCCAGCTGCAATTCAGGGAGAGCTTAAATTGGGCTCTTCCAAAGATCTGCCACAGGCAAAAAAGTCTCTTTTGCTTCGAGGGGAGATCACTGCCATGCAGCCACACTGCCTAGCAGGGAGATCTCAAAGAAGGCTCCCTTAGGCTGGCATATTTATGGGATAAAAGTAGTTGGCTCGTAGTCAAATTACACGTGATGGAAAAGTATGCATAAGACTCCTTGTACCCACAACTCCCTTTGCTCCATGACAAATGAGCCTTGGAAAAGCCACCTGCTTTTCATGTGTCATTCACATGACCAGTGTTTCACGCTCACATGCATCAATGGTCACTGTGTCACTGTGCTCCTCTTGTGCGTTTTCAGAGAAAGTAGAGGAGTCCATGGCCTGACGACAGCTCAGGTTTTCACCTCCTCTGGAGCCTGCATCAAACCTCCGCCAGTCTGGTCAAGGGGTTGAGTTCACCCATCACAGCTAGATCCAGAGGAACAAAATGGTATTAATCCTATGTAAGCACACGGTGCTCATCTTCTAGAAGAACTAACTAATTGGTGGCAATACCATGCACTAACACAGCCCAAATCTGTCTAGCAGCCATCTGTTGGGGAACCAACATTTTGGAGCCCAGTTATCAGTGCTGGAGTTTTTAAGCAAGGAAAGGCACATATTGTTTGATAGCCATGGAGGAGGTATGAGCTGCAGAAGTTGCAGATGAGCTATGGTGTTGCTCACTGAACAATTTTTTGCTTATCCGTGCACAAGACTGAGCTAGACTTCAGGGGGGACCGCATCTTCCAGCTTTTCCATTATGACTTCGGTGTGAAGTTCTCCTGTGATGCACTGGAAGCCCCTCGCAGGGCCCACACCATGTTGTTACTATATCCTGTTGCTAGTGAAGTGACGACGCTTCTGGGTGAGACCCCAGCTTCCTGCCTGTGCCTGAAGAGCAATAGGTGCTCTGTGGCACCTAAAAATAGTGACCTTCATGTGATCTTAAAGGTCAAGAGCATGCAGACTGTCAGAAAGCTCAGCCTCAAAGGCACTGCAGTAGGAGGATCATGGGGCGGCTATAAACAGGCTGAGTCCAGCCCTCTGCTATCATTGGAACCACGTCATTTAAGTTCCTGCACATAATCACCAAGCTTACTCCTAAATTAGCTAATTTTTTTTCCCACCCTTCTCTTGTGAAAGGCTGCTGTAGAACACGTTAAATGTCACACACCCTAACAAACCAACCCGAACAAACTGAAATTTCCCTGTGTATCTCCCACAGTGTGCTGAACATAATGTTTAGAAGGACTACACCTCCAGCATCCTGCCTGCCCAGGGAAATGTGTCATTTGCAAGGAGCTACAGGGAAGATTATTGTCACAGAAAGTTTCCCTGTTGGCTTCACTCCAAGGCTTTAAAAAAGAGCCTTAATTTAGATCAATAACACTCTGTAGAAACACACACTTAGCTTGCAAGGTAGCAGACTTCAGGAGAAGCAATGGGCAGTGTGCTCAGTAGCTGACCCTGTGACTGCAGGACAGCTGTCTCAGACCTTGCTGCTTGGCTGCTTACTGCTCACCAAAGACAAACCTGGACCTGGATGTGCAATCAGAAGGCACCAGTTTAAGAGCTAAGATGCTGCTTAGAGGTGGGTTGGTGACTTCACAGATGTTTGTTAGGGGACCCAGCTCCACCTGGATGCCTGTGCATGAGGGGTCAGATACAACATACCGCTGATGCGGCAGGAGCCATCATTCCAATATGCTCTTATATGACCATTTTGTTTCAATCAGCCAATATTCAATGGTGCTGTGGGTTTATTTCTAACAGAAGGAGAAAATTATTATATGAGTAAGGTTATTCTGGTTGTTTAGTACTGTTTTTTTACAGGGAAGTGCATGCATACTTATGTCTCCGAAACAACCTGGAAATGAACAGCACACAGTTGTGTTGCTCACTCTTTCCAAGACCACTCTTCCTCTCAGCTCTGCTTGCCCAAATTTTCTGTCTCCAGCAGATCTGTCCCAGGGCAACTCTCTCCATTATATTTTTTTTTTATTTTTCCTGGCTTCCAGTCCCTAATATGCTTCCAACAGCCAACCTGCTTTCCTCAGCATTTGCAACTCATTCCATCAGGCTGGGTTTTAGTTCCTGATACTCTTTCATGCCATGCATTATGTAAGTTCCTACTCTTTTTAGCTATCACAGCCTTCAGAAGCTGTTTTCCTCTTCCATTTAACTTGGAGAAACACTCCACAGATTACCCACTGTTTTTAATGAGGTCTTTGCCTTTTGTCTATAGAAGGCTATTTGATTTCAGATTGAAATAGCCCCTATTAGGGTAGTAAGATACATTTTAATCACTTGTGTGAATGGCAACTTATGGCCAGATCCAACAGGACTCAGGAGAAAGTTTACTGTGGGAAATTATTGTGAAATAAGCAGAGGCATGTACGGCTGCACATTAATTACTCTGCACTTCCTCCTGCAGCGTTCTTAACATGAGGTGAGTTCAAAGAGGTTTCAGTTTTGACAGTGCCCTAAAATTATGTTCGTTGCAACTTGCTCCACCTCCATAGCCCAACCAAGCTAGGAAAATTCCTAATTTCAGGAGTTTCTTCCATTTTCTTTCCTCCTTTAGCCTGTCACAAACACCTGAAGCGCTGCTTCAGAGCATGCCCTGGTGTAGCTCTGCCTTGACAGTGGAGAGCAACGCAGCACCTACCTAAAGTGTCCGAGTTTGAGAAACAGGTCCTTCACACCCATACCCGCACAAGGGACACCATCTGCTCTGAGCATGCCTCGCACAGCCACAGGATGGGCTCTGCGCAAAGGCATTCCTGCTCCCTCTCATCGACCACATTTCTCCGTGCAGAAAACAACAGCTGGGCCAGGGAGAGGAGGAGTGACCTGCCAAGCTGGGTGATTGATAGGAGCACTTTGAGACCCAAGTTGCCTTCATAACTCTGATTCTCTGAGCTAAACAGAGGCATTTGGTTATGTAGAGTATTGACACTGCTGATCACATACAGGTGACTGTATGTGATCACATAAAGGCCTGACTGTACTGATGGAAGGTAGTTGGGATTTGCCCAAAATCTGCTCTCCCGTATTCTCCTGTGTTAACAGATTGCTGGGAGAGTTCAAAGTGTGACTACACAGCTAAGGGGAAGTGAAACAGACATAACTGGAAACTTTTTAAGATGTTTTTCTTCGAATCAATAAAGTGCTGATTCTCACTGTCTTTTTCCATAGCCAGGAGACTTGTTATTCACTACCTGGCAGCTATCTGCTAATATTTGATTTGCACTTCACAGAGACAGATCTTTTTGTGTGTGTTTGTGTGTGTTCAGGCATTTGATGACTTCTGAAGAGGCAGCTGAACGCTGGTGAAGGTGAGAGCTAGCTGTAGTCCACTGGTAAATAGGAAGCAGAAAAAAAATTCAGTCCAGGAAGGCTGCAATGACCCGAGGAAAGAGCTCTGTCTACACCATGAGCAATGCAGCATAACAGGAGCAGATTGGCAGAGTGAAACAGTTCATGCTGAAAACCTGATATCTGTATTAGGTCCTTTTCCAGGGGATTACTTAAGGTGAGCTCTTGTCTGGCCCAATAGACTAAACATGCACTTGTGGTCCAAGCACGTCAGACGTGGTCCTGGAGCACATCTCATGGTTTAATTTAATCCGAAATGAGTATAGTTTACAGACTCCAAGCACGTTACACCAGCTGCAGTAAGGGGATAACAGGACAATTTGTTTCAAAAGCACATTCCTCAACTAAAACACTGATGTAGATAAGGCGAAAGACTGCTTGAAATATATTAAATTTAGACTAAATGCAGAGAAGTTTGCCCTGTGTGATGCGCAGAAACAGTGAAGCTGCATGTTCATAATAAATTGCAGCTGACTAAATAAACCCCACTAGTATGCACTTTCTTCTTCTTTCTGCATCCACCTACTTCTTTCCTGGTGCACCACAAGGGAAGCTTGTGTGCTTAGCTCTGCATTCTAGATCCCACTAAAAAGCCAGACATCTAGAAGTTAGATGTTGCAATGCAACCTTACAGCATCTAATAATAAGCACTTCTGGTTTAAATTAAATATTAGCCACCTCATATTTTAAACAGGGGAGAGCACAATTTTGCTTTCAGTTACTCTGAATGCATATTAGAGCAATATTTATTCTATAAATATTTAAATATACCATACTCACTAAATCAGTTTTCCTCCCACTCTTTCTATTTACTTCTGTTTGCTGTTGAAAGTTCCATTATGGATTCAGCTCAGTTTTTCCCTGGAGGCTGTAGCCACAATAATACTGTTTGATGTAAATAGGTTGTGGTGACTGAATTTTTTACTCCAGTACTGCTTGAACATGCTGCTCACTCTCATGGTCCAAAAAACTGTGAAGGAATGACTCATACCTGACAACTGCTACTGATCTAATTTCCCTTACTCAAATTCCATGGTTTACGTACAGTTCTATTTTGAATAGTAGGATGTGCGAATATGTTTCCAGTCTTCCTTTATTCAGCCTTAGGAGCATAGAAGGGGCTTTCTTTCCTTTCTTTTAGTGGACTCATGCTCATCTCACTACTATTGAGTCCATTTACAATATCACAATGGAAGTTTTAACTTCAATTTATGCCACAGCAGCTGCATGTGGTATTTTTAGAACTGCTTTCTAACCATTTTTGAGATAGATGGCCAGGTGGGCTTGCAGTGGCCTAGATTTTAAGGAGTTATTTACATGTGTGCATTGCTCACTCTGAGCTGGTTGCCCCTGTGCATGAAGATCTGCATGCACGTGACATGCTTCCTTCCTGGGATGTAACCAGATTCCTGTTGTGGTCTCCCCCTGCTAAAATCAGCCACAAAGATTTTATGCTGCAATAATCCTCCCCTGGTCATGTTTATTTTAGTGGTTGTCCCGTTGCCTTCCCCACGTGGCTTTTGTGCTGTGCGTGACCAGCCTGTGTGCAGTCCTGCTCTGGGGTCACTGCAGCCGAAGCCACAGCACCATGCCAACGTTGGCACAAAAGCTGACACAAGTGCAAGTGCACACTCCTGCCTCAGGAACTGGCACATGGGGCCTCATCTTTTCCCTTGCCCTGCATTTCTGGTTTGTGTTTGCACCTGGAACCACTCAGAAGGCCTCAGAAAAAGAAGAGCTGCGTGATCCTAACTTCAGAAGCAGGTACTTCAGAGAGAAGCAGTAACGAGACTGGTCAAGCAAGACTATAACTGGGCTACCACGTGGTACCCTAATAACCCAAGGCTATGAAGATGACTTGGAAACCTGAAAAGAAAACTATCTATGGTCGAGCCTATATTATACGCTGGACTGGATTTGTTGATATGAGTCACACACATTAATCCTCACCTCAAGCTTTCCATTTGGCACTGAGTATTTATTTTTCAGTCTCCACTGTCATCCTGTAGCTAAGCAGATTTTTTCTGTCAAGATTTCAGCAAAATCTTTAGCAAAGGTTTCATCATCCAAGTTAAGAGAAGGTAAATAGGTTCTCTTAGAATAAGATGTGCTGGTTCTCCTCATCCCACATTGTTCACCATGCTAGCAAAGTCAGCCATCAGGGGAGAGAATGAGAATTCATGCATTTTCCAGGCAAGCTGCATTAGTATTATTAAATCCACAACCAGGACTAATTAGGCTTTGGTGGAAAATACTAGCTTTTATCAATGAAGTCTAAGGCTTTGTACAGGAGAGAATCAACAACATGTAGTTTCAACAAGCTATTCCACACAAGCAACACCATAAATAACCTCATGAGGAAGTCACAGACTTTATTCATGCAATGACATTTGTCATTTCATAAAACCATAGAACAATTCATGTTGGAAGGGATATTTAAAGGTCATCTAGTCCAAACCCCCCAGCAATGAGCAGGGACATCTGCAACTACATCATGTTGCCTAGAGCTTTATCCAACCTGACCTTGAATGTTTCCAGGGATGAGGCACCTACCACCTCTCTGGGCAACCTGTTCCAGTGTTTCACCACTCTCATCGTAAAAAATTTCTTCCTTATATCTAGTCTGAATCTACCCTCTCATAGTTTAAAACCCTTAGCCCTTGTCCTATCACCACAGGCTCTACTAAGAAGTCTGTCCCCATCTTTCTTATAAGCCTCCTTTAAGTATCAAAAAGCCACAATAAGGTCTCCCCAGAGCCTTGTCTTCTCCAGGCTGAACAATGGCAACTCTCTCAGCCTGTCCTCAGGTCATTTTTGTGGCCCTCCTCTGGACCCACTCCAACAGGTCCATGTCTTTCCTGTGCTGAGGACTCCAGAGCTGGATGAAGTGATCCAGGTGGGGTCTCATGAGAGCAGAGTTGCAGGAGACAATCACCTCCCTCGATCTGCTGGTCATGCTTCTTTTCATGCAGCCCAGGATACGGTTGTTTTTCTGGGCTGTGAGCGCACATTGCCAGTTCATGTCCAGTTTTTCGTCCCCCAGTACCTCCAAGTCCATCTCCACAGGGCTGCTCTCAATCCCCTCATCCCCCAGCCTGTGTTGATACTGCCCAGGTGTGGGACCTTGCACTTGGCCTTGTTGCACTTCATGAGGCCCACTTCTTGAGCTTGTCCAGGTCCCTCTGAATGCCATCCCATCCGTCAGGCATGTCAATTTATTGCATAACTCCCCATTACAATAGCTCCAACAGTTGATCTACCCCCAGAAGTTTATCAGTGGCAGCTGGCATTTCTGCATTTTCTGTTGATGATGTAGCTGCCCAGCATCAGTATTACAACATATTTCCCCTTCACCTGATCCTCTGAAAGACCATTATGAGCTCAACATCTGGCAGACAAGTTATGAAGTCTTTTTTAGAAAAGATTCAGTGTTGTGTATCAGCAGGGACATTGCCCTATGGCTGCCCATATGTAGGCAGCCCAAGGCTGGGCTGTCCTCAGTAAGTGTGGCGACAGAGGACTGAGCTACAGGCATCCTATAGTGAGCAATGTGGGTACGTAGAGCACACAGCAGTGAGCAAGCTCTGTATCAGCTTGCTCCTTGAGTGTGGACCAGGAAATAAAAAAATAGCCTGAGTGACAATGGGCAAGGGTTTCTGAACCCTTAAAGGAAAAGAAAGACACAACCGGAGAAGAGAAGAAGAAGAGAAGAAATGAAGAGACAGCAAGGAGGATCTAAAGAAGACAATGCACTGAAAGCTGTGTTACAAACTATATTAAAAATATTAAAGAGAACTGGCATGAAGTTCAGGCTTTAGACAAGTATCTGCAGAGGCCATGGTGAGAGCTCACTGCAGGAAATGGAGCTGGGGGAAGCCGCACTTTAAAGATTCATGATGCTATTAGAAGAGATTTCCCTGCCTCATTATGTTTATTAAATATCCAATTCTAGACTAGTGATAAGGTCAGACATTAGTACCAGTTTCTATGTTAATATTTAATACTTACTGACCCCCATTCTCATGTTTCAGGGGAACATGCTGGAAACTGTCATAAAAATTACATGGGGATGCAGTACATAAATAAAGGAAAAGACTAGTTATGGTACTAATTTCTTTGTTGCCTAAAACTAGATTCATTTGCTTCTCATCTTCAAACTATGAGGACCTGTAGGATATGACAAATATTTATTCTCAGCATAGCATGTTGCTGCATGTACAGAAAGGTTGTGGCTGTTGAAAGGACCCAGCTGCTGAGTCCATGCAAAGAGATGAGCAGAGGGAGCATTCATTTCAGCCAATAACTTTTTTCTCCTAAACTACAAAACCCTGATGCCAAACATGCACCTTGTGATCCTCTTTAAACTGTTCTGTAGCCAAAAAAGCACTGTTATCTGGCAGTACGTCTTCAGCTACCAACTAATTAATGATTACAGAATTGCAGATATCTAATTATTGTTAGATAAATGTGATAGTGACAAAGTGTTATACACATAATCTGTCCCATGCTACTGCCATTTGCTGAAGTTATCCCCAAAAGGTGGGTACTAGATGACCAGTCACTGCATCTGCTGATGGTTAAAATCAAAACCCTTTAAAAACATGTATGAGTTCAATGCCCCCATTTTAAGGAGAAGGGAGAAGCACACCTGAAGATCATGCGGACGAGCTGGTGATAAGTGGGCATCTTGTGAGTCAAGGCCTCAATCTGCCACATGTGAAAAAACTCTGCAAATATGAGAGCTTCAAGAATCTATGAAGATGAGAAAAATGAATCATTACAGTATTTATGTATTTTTACACAGAAAGACATAATGAAGTAGAAATAACTAGTGAGGTTTAGTGTGACGAAATGAGCTTGGAGGTGCTCTGTATACATCATACATACCAGTAATCTGCAGAAGAAGGTCATGCACAAGAGCTGAGGTGCCAACATTTGCCAGATGACTAATTTTGTAGATAGGTTGACCCCAGATAGGACTAATTTCTAAATGAGCTGGCAGACCTGCATGAATCACAGCACGACAAGAGACTGGAAAGGCTAACTTGAGTTAATTCCAAAACTGTAATAAAATAAAATGCAAGTATTCAGCTGAATATGGTGTTTGTAATAAAGGCATCCTGGTAGCTTTTCAAAACAATGTCCTCTCTCTGCAGGACAGATGCCTTATACACAAGCTGTAGGCACTTCTGGGGTGAGGCTTTTTCTGCTTAGTACTTATTTATTACTAGGATTAAGGGAGGCTATGCTTCAAGTCTGAAGCCCCAAAATATCGTTACAAAATAGATAGTGCATGGCAGAGGGAAGGACATTTTCCCTGCATACCTTATGCATTTCTCACTGTACTTGGACCTGAAGTGGCGAGGGGAATTTTTTCAGACACATTTTTTCTGCCTAACAGTAATAATAAAAAGGATACTAATTATATAACAATAATACCTTATAATATATTATAATAATATAATAACAGAGTAGATAATAAAATATAATATAGTTTATGCTAATGTATTATAATGTATGTGGTGATGATAATATAACACTATTGATACATGATAATAATACTAATCAGAGTAATACTAATGAGAATAACTATAACAGGAACAACAAAGCAAGACTAGGTGTTCTCTCATCTGTGCTGACTGAGTCCCTCTTCATTGTTCTAGACACAGGAACAGCACTGCATGAACCCTGTATCCTTATTCTCCCTTCTGCCTTCCAAACTATGGAGTGGGTTGAAGTCAGCTCTTTTAAAATGCAAATGGTGCTTATGGAAATGCTGTTCTTCCTACTGTAGCCCCCTTACAGGTTCAGGCAGATGCGATGAAATCATAACCAGTAGTCACAAGCTTACAGTTTGTCCTGATTTCTTGAGTGCTGGATCATTCCTCTGAACACTAGCACAGAACAGATATGGGTTCCCAACTGCACATCAGTAACCAGAAGATGCTGCTCATCAGAGAGAGCTCCTCCAGCTTCTGGAGGAAATCCTGGTGACTGTTTCCAGGATCATTCAGCTGCAAGCTTCTACACACTTGGATACTGCATACAATTGCTCCTACCTTGGAAGTCCCTAGTACTTTACAAAATACACAGCTCTGGTGTCTCCAGCCTATGATTTTGTTACAACTCTCTCTTTTCTTTTTCTTTTTTTAGTTCCCCCCACCTCCCTTTCCCAATTATTTGATGTCTCTGGCTCCTGGAAATAGCTCATTAGATGGGAATCTCAGCTTCCATTGGATCATTTTGTCTTCATCTTAACTATAGAGTGTGAAACATAATATCAAAGGCTTAAAGAAATGAGCAAATAAGGTCAAGAGTTCCCTACATTTTTGAGAGCCTAAACAACAGCTTTGAGGTCTGATTCATTATTTGGGGGTGTTTGAGGTTAGAAATTATGAAACCAACAAATCTTTCAAGTAAAAAAGTTCCACAGTTGTAATTACAGGAAAACATGTACACAGATAATTTTCAGGTTAGGCACATGGTTGGCTGGTTGGATGTACAGTTTTTCTTGGAAGGTCACTTCCATTGAAACCATTTAGGAATATTAAGAAAGGGCAGGTTTAATCACAATTTTACAATCAGTGTATTTTATATGTGAGGGTTCTCTACTTATATCTGTAGGGAGTGCAGTACTGGGTCTAGCTAGATGTGTGTGTGCGCGCGCGTGCACAATTTACATGGCAATGAGCCCCCACCTGGCTTTAAACAATGGCCAGTGTCACCCTCTGAAGGCCTGCAGAGTGCTCATTGACTTGCCTGGTCCCACTGCATTCCCATCCTGCAGGGCCTCCTCTCCAGGGCTGCCAGCTCCCTGCAGAATGGGAGCTCCAGTTCCTTTTCTTTCAGAGGAGTGCTGATAACACCTTGTGGGTAACTGCAAGTTAAACACTTGTAAGAGAAAAAGATGAGGGAAGCCTACCACTGATAAAAGATAAAACCACCACATATACTTAACTGGGCTAACCTTATCTTGTTATCTCTTAAATTAGCAAACTTCAATCTAATTAAGTGCCCACATGGAAGAAACCCAAGTTGTGGTGTGACTAATCAGCTTGAGGGCTCTTCTAACCGCAGTGCTGATAGGGCTCTACTGTGCTGGGGGCTGAGAAGATACGATTCACGCCCCTAATGGTTTGCAATCTAAATCCTGGTCTCCTCTCAAAAGGGTGGGCAGACAGTCATTTTATAGATGCAGTTTGCACCTTTAAAAGGTAATTCTGCCAGTTTATTGCAAGTCTTAAAACAAGATCAACGTATGCTTGTGCCTTTTTTTGCTGTTATCAGCTGCATTTACTATGCCAGGGCTGTTGCCTAATACGCTTACACTGATAAGTTATATTACATCCAAGGCAGAAGTTTCTATAGTAGATAAGGCCTAGGGAATCAGCCTGTATCGAGATTTACACCTTGATTTATTTATTTATACCTGAGGTTTATCAGCAACAGGGTAGTTGATAATTTGCTGTTGTGGATTCTTCAAAAATGCCTAAGAAACAGTCAAAACTGTAATGCTAGGAGCAGATTTGAATCCCAAAGCTGTGACCTGGTAGATTCAACAGCCAACACCACCCAGGGGAGCAGTGTGTCTAGTATTCACATCTGATGATTTACTGCTTCCCACTCCAGCGAGATGGATGCCCCCTCATAGCTAGGTGGTCTTTTACACACACCTGCAGCAAGGCCCTGAGTCCACACAGCTGAATCTCACAGTATTTTGGAAGCACTGTCACCATGCCCCAGTTAATAGATTTACGCCCATACAGACGGATATAGCAAGTTTGTTGCATGCAGTCATGTTTTGTGACATCAGTGAAGCTACCTGCCCGTTACTGGTTTTTGATACATCCATCTAAAAATGAACTGAACCCTCCTCAGCGTAGCGCAGGCGTCAGTTACCTGCGTCCAGGTCTGAAGACAGTGTAGATATTGAGAATTAGCATAAACTGTAACAGAAGGTGCCTAGAGTAGACCAGCGTACGTGCAATACAGCCCGGTGCCGATGAACACCAGACTCTCCCTGCTGACCGGTGCTGGCCCTAGCTCGCTGGTCCGTCCCCAGTACAAGCCCCAGGGAGGGTGGGAACTAGAGCGCTCAGCTGGAAGGAGAGCAAGCTCTTGCATTTCTCTTCGTTAGCCTGGAGGGGGAGGAAGCCTGCAAATGAAAAAGTCAGCTGGCTCTTTCATTTGAACCAAACACAAAAGGAAAAAAAAAGCGCAGCTGTAATAGCAGCTACAGCCTCCCACGCTGGTTTGTCTCAGCTAGTAAGGGGGGTGAAATGGGGGAAGACAAACAAGCATCTGGTCTTCCTTATCATCGTCTGCCCCGTGAATTTAAAACCCTGTGAAATTCAGAGGTGGGAGGGTTTCTCCCAGGGAGCTGTGCAGCATTCCTGGGAACAAAGAACAGCCCAACACTCAAAGCAGCTCACCTGCAGAACAGCTCAGCTACTCATATCCCTAAGTAGGCAAGAAGGTGACAGCTCATTCCTGCTTCCTTCCCTCCTCATTGGGCTGTCACAGCCCAGAGGTCCAAAGCCCTCTCCCTGCAGTCCAGCTTATAAACCCCCTTCACAAATCCCCTGCCACGACTGGCTGCTGTCCTGCTGACAAGCCTCATCTTGGTACCTGCAGGTTGCTGAAGGTCCTCCTGCACTCAAAGGGAGCAGTATCACAGGCAAGGGCAGGCCCATTTCCCACACACAGCCCTACAGAAAAGGGCTTCAGCCAGGGGCACAAAGCTGCCAGAGCTGAACCATACCCATGAGAGCTTGACTGCTGGAGTGTCCACTGCGCATCGACAGTGGGCTTCACCTCCCACGCTGAGTCCCCTGCTACTGAAGCCAGGCTAGTGAAGGTGTAGGGGCATCCAGGTATGGGGTTACTTTAATTTGAGCTGCAGGAGGAAGGGAAAGGGTGCAGCCAGGAGAGAGATGCAGCAGAGTGACGCCTGGTGACAGTAGGAGTCCAACCCCAACTGTTGCCCTTGCAGAAGTTAGCCAGAACCTTTCCCATCATGTACTGAAAGTTGTGAAAAAAAGATATTGCCTTTATTCACAGTGTCTTACTAGCTGCTTCCCAGACTGGGAGTACCTGGGGCCACAGACATCTGCATCATGGCAGCTGTTGGCTTGCAGAAGACAAGGGAGAGATCAAGAAATGGGCAGGAACTGGGCCCCCACCTTCCCTCATTTATTTGTTGCCTCCTTCCCTCACCCCTTCTGGGTGAAAACAAGGTGTTCAGGCACCTATAGGGCAGCATGGTGTTACCAAATGGTGAGAAGAGAGTTTTGAGTAAATAGACAAAAGAATACACTTAAAAACTGCTGCAGTGGCTACAGCATATATTATGGACACACACACAAACACACATCTGTTTCTTTCTTCTTCTTTTTAACTGTATGTATGAGACCACACCTCCTCCTAAAAAGAGGAGAGGAAAACAGGATAAAGTAACGTATTAAGGAGGGGATCCCATGTTGCGTCAGCTGGAGGACATACACCCAGATCCCTTTACAGCGGGCACATGATCAGATTCTATCTCCACCAATATCTTTGGTACATCTAAAGCAAAATAGGCCAGTGGAATTTTTCACCCTAAATAAATTACTTGAAGGACCTGCCTAAGGAATATGTGTGTCACCTCCCTCTGTTGGATATGGACAGAACTGCTCAGCCACGCACTGCCAACTTCGCTGGTGGCACCCAGCATTGCAGCATGCGGCATTGCTGGCACCCAGCATCCACCCAGCATGGCCAGCACACGATGTCGCCAGCACCCAGCATCCCCAGCTCTGTGTGCTTTGGAGCACTTGGTGCACGAGAGCCTGGGCAGCCCCTGGGAACCATGTCTCTCCCACACTAGCAATTTTCACTATGTCCCTCTTCACCTGTGGGAAACTGACCATGGACAGAAGCTAAAAAACATCCTCTTGCTTTGGGGCACAGACCCTGCAAAAAGGCATTATCAGATCCTGATGACCTGTAAAGCAGATGCTGTCCCTGTAGCTGCTCACCACCAACAGTGCACAGCACTATTACAGATTAAAAGCATGTCATGTAACCATGAAGTTTTAGCCATTTATACATCTCTCAGTATTAAAAACAACAATGCAATTCTTTTTAGATTCACCATACCATGGTTAAAAAAAGCAGTTAGTACCAAAACTGAATAAATCCGCATTCTTTGTGTTCAATTTTTTAACACAATGAGCCATAAGCTGTTGGCACTGGATAAATACACAGTCTTGACAGATTAAAATTAAACATGTTGTATGAAGGGAACCGATAACCCAGAAGCAAGCATCAGAAGCAATGGCATCAGAAACTCCACACCACTCAGCTGTCACACACGGCCAGTGAGGGCGGACCTGGGGCTCCCTGGCAGGGCTTCCAGCTCACTTGCATGTTACACGAGAGGCTGCCTTCAGCCTTGTGCCTTGTCAGTCTCCTCATTGCCCTCTATCCTCTAACATCACAGGGACTTGGAGGTCCCTGGTACTTACGACAGTTGCCCATTTATCCTGGATGAGCATTGTTGCCGTTGTGAGGAGCTCTAAGCGCATTTCAGACCTGTGAAACTGAGCAGGATCATGCACTGGCAAAGCAGCAAACATGCTAGAGAGCAAGGACGAGAGACCCTTTGCCGGCCAAAGGAAGGCAAGATTACCTTGCAGTGTGATGCAGACCAGCTGCTTTGTTTGGTGCCAGACAACCTGAGATAAATCCTCAGAAACTGTAGTACCACACAGAAGATTCAAGGGGGAGGAAGAACCTAGATAAATCAGGCTGGTGTTGGCAGTTTGCCCCCAAACACAACCAAATCAAGTACTTGTAGAGAGCCAGGGACCTCCTATACCATTCTCAAAAAGCCAAGTATCTTTGGCAGAAGTGGCCTGACTCTGTATCCAGAAACAAAAGCAGTAAGTAATACTCGGTGACGTGTCTAATGCTGCAAAGCCTGTACTGATTCCTAGGATGAACTGTTTCCTTTCCCATCACCGAAAAGAGTGACAAAAACTACTGGCCCGGAGCACACAGTTAGGTAGGTAACTTTCAGTGTAGATTTACTGAAAAGTAGAAAATAAAACCCAACCCAACATCATATTATGGGCAAAGAAAAAATACAAGCCTAGTAGGAAAATGTCATGTAATATAAGTGGATTTAACAAAAACTGGATTTACAGTCTAACTCCAGGCACACTACTGAAGTTTTCTTTGAAAAGCCTGTTAGAGTTAGATGTAAAAGCATGTGGGTTGTTCCTCTGCCTTCCCCAGAGCAGATAAGCAATCAAAACAAACACATTTATCTGAGGGATCTGTTAATCCTCTGCATGAACAGCATTTCACCATGCAAGTTACAGTGAGCTTAGGGTTCCTTGAGCATTGAGAAGCTTAATGCTGCAGTTAAGTCCTTATCCTATGAACACAACCACAAAATCCAAGACATGTTTGCATGTCCTAAGGTTACCCATGGCAGGAGGCAGGGATAAGGGCCATATTTGGTATATCTCTGCACAAAATACAGCACTCCAGTCCACCAAAATCCCTGCTTCATAGTAAAAGTGAATTGGTAGAGGGAGCCTGGCACAGGGTTTGAGGCAGACAAAGGATGTATATTCACTTTTCCCTAAGTTAGCAGGAATATTCATGAGGATCTCTTTCTCCCAAAGCAAAGGAGCTCCTTAGCTTGTTCTTCAGTGATCTAAGATTGGAGCAGCCGAGCCCTGCATAGCTGCTAGGCAGAGAAGGGTGAAGTCTGGCACAGGGAGACCACATACCCTTCAGGACTCCAGGAAAAGCTTTACCGGGGAAAGGTAAGCAGAACCCTTTCAGAAATGCTGCCAAACCTGAAAGCTCAGGGGATCCTCCACAAAGGACACCTTCCGGGCACAAGCTGTTGCTCAAGCTGGCTGAGGAATTTGAAAAGTGAATAAAGACTGTGGCCCTGCTGAGGAGTGAAGGCATCTCTCCTCAACAGCCTTACCAAGGGACTTCTCTGAACAGGCCACACTGTCACCTTGCAGCTACAGACCTTCTATCTTCCTCGCTCTTGCCCTGATCAGGCACACAGGTTCTTTCCGGATACAGGACTTAACCAAGGAAGAAAAGCTCACTGGCTGAATCTGGGACCAGCCAGACACAAGTAGGTTTTATTTGGAAGCACATTTCTTCACGCTGTCCCTGACCATGTTGGTCATTTTTTAACTTTGTGTTGGAGGGGGCTGGTTTTGCAAGTTAGGCTGCAAAGTGCTGTCACGAAAAGGAGAGCTGCCAGAATATAGAAGTGCTCTGACATATGCTCCCCCAAATGCAGAGGTTTTAATTCTGAAAGAGGAACTTGGTAAGGCTGATAGGGAAGCTGGGGGTAAGGAAAAAATTAAAGAGTTTTTTCCCTATATGCTACACCATAAAATAGTAAAGCCATTGCCTCAGATGTTGTCTGGAAAGGAGGTGAAATCCGACAGTCATTGGTGGTATACTGAATATGAAGTCAAAAAGGCCAGCCAGCTTAAGGCCAAGTCACTAGCGATGTTCACAGCTGGACAGGGTGGAGGGTCAGATGGACTCTGCTGAAACCACCGTGTACCTTATATACCACGTAGCCACTGCAACATACTTACAGCCTCGGTGATGAACGATGTCACAGAAAAGGTACTGAGCTGAGAAAGGGGAAAGGAAAAGTGAAGTAGCCGTGAGAGCTCATCTCCTGGGCTTGTCCTGAGACACATGAATTGCATGTGGTGCCCATGAAGACTGAATCATCTTGAAGCAGCTGTTAGGTAAATCTCCTCTCCCCTGAGGGCATACTCATCAGTGGGGTGGTTCTGGCAATCAAAGGCTGCTCTCTTCCCTTGGTGAGGGCGTTATCATCAGCATCTCAGTAGGGAGTGGATCTTCCTTTGAATAAAAAAGAAGACTTGGCTTTGATCATATGGTCTTGACTAATCTTCCTCTCTCAGGCAACTCTTTTTATTTATTGCTGCCTTCTTAAATGCTATTATCCCAATCACAGCAGTGTTACATGTAATTTTCTTTTGAATACCTGTGAAGAAAGGCAAATTATTTTCCAAAAGTAGGAATCTGATACTAAGTTTGGGAAAAGATGTAATAAAAAGCTTTTCAGATACTATGTATTTGGTACTGATTAAGAAATTTTATTTACAGCTACCAAAGGTAATTGGTGATAAAAGGTATCTTTCTTCCTGTTTTATAAATGAGGTAACTGAGGCATGGGAAAATTGAGTGGCTTGTTCAGGGCCATATAGAAAGCTCTGGCCATGGCTAGGAACAGCTACATTACTAACCCCAGTCCCAAACCTTTTTAGTGTTGTTACTACTTATTTCCTGACAAAAACTCAGCCTCCATTGAAGGTGAGAAGACTCCATGAGAACAACTTCAGAAAGTTTCCTGTAAGCAGCAAACTAATGAATCCTGCTTTTCCCGTGGATTTGCATCCTGAAAGACAAACTTCTCATCCTCAGCAGACTCCCATGATACCAACACCCTTCCCCCAGCTCCCTCCCACATCTGATTGTCTCCCTGGGCACAGCTGCAGCCCCAGGCAACTCTGCTGCTGCTGGGGAGCTGCTGGTGATGACCATCCTTCTCCTGGGGAAGGAGGTGACTTTGGGCCTCTCTCTTCTACGCAGCAGCTGACTTTCACAGAAAACTCATAAGGACTGTTGTCTCTTTGCAAGCTCTTCTTTGAAATGTGGTTGGATATGTTCAACAGTAACTGGGAGATCCCAGTTTCTTCAGGGAAGCAGGCTAAAGCATGACCAGGCTGGAGCTAAAGTGCCTGACACCATCTGGAGCTGTGGCAAGCACCGCAGATTTTCCTGTTCAGCAAACTGCTAAGTGGGGCATTTTGGAAATAACATAGTTTATTAGTGCTGAGCCTGTTTATCTTCCAGGAAATCACAGCAGGGATTGACCTCTGTTACAGTACTGCTTTGTGGATGCTCCTCAGCAGCTTGCCAGTTCCCCAGTCTATGCGTCACTGCCAGAAGGCCACAAAGCCATGACTACCCTCAGCCACAGGCTAGTGGCCATGTGGTCCAGTGCCATCCTATCCCAGCACAGCCCTTGGGGCAAGCTTCTAGCTGCTCTGAGGTTTACCTCTCACATTTGTAGGAGTGGTACTAGAGTAAAGTGCACTGACAAGCAGGATTTAATGGAAGTCATTAAAAGGCTGTTAATTGTACAGTTATTTTCACTACTCTTCGTAGATTGTCTTGTTTACTGGCTAAGACAATGACACTGATGGGATAACTACAACAGGGGAAAAGCAGCCCAGATCTATCCGCCTGCTCTGCGCGTTTGCCCTCAGCCTGCTCTGTGCATTTGTACCACTCCAGTGAATTTTGCCTCACTCTGGATGTGCCTATGTTCCCAGCAGAACACATACTCTCTTTAAATTTATTAGTGTTACCTATATCTGCCAAAAGGTTACAGGTATTCTGATGTCTTGTCTCCTCGTACATCATTCTGTATGGTTAATTATATACCTTAATCTGCCTGATGTGGGAAGCACAGCGTACTGTGCCCCAGCTGTTATGAAAGAACCAGGCCATTTAAACCAAGCAATATGGCCTGAGCAAGAAGCCTCAGAGTCTGTCTTATGGCATCAGCACAGCTGCCCTTATTAAGGTCTTTCTGTCTACATCACACTAAAAAGAGCACACTGCCTAGTGTTGTCCAATAGTAGAGACTGTGACAGCACTTCAGACATGCCTTCTGAAAAACAAGGAGCTTCTTTCCATAGCAAAAATCCACATTTCCTTCTTTTGCACACTTCAGCAGTGACAGTAATTGCAGTAGATGAGGGGAGAAGTTGATTGCCAAAAGCTTGAAAAACTTTGAAAAAGAAAACTGTGACCTGGCACTTGAGAAGCTGGGAACAATGGAGCAAGATCCATACACAGAAGTCAACAATAGAACGACTATGGGACACCTCTGTGAAAGAATCATGGAAAAACCACAATCATGGGATGCATCTACTGAGGTACGTCCGGGAGACAAAGGGGAACATGAACACCATACTGCAAGGCCTCTGAAATCTTGACTCTTTTCACCTGTACACGCACAGTGTGGTTTCATACGAGAACACATAAAGAGGGGTACCACCATAACTCTTCAGGCATGGCAGCAGAAACCCATAAACAGTAATTTGTACTGTCTGCCTGTGAGGCTTTATCATCTTCTATCTTTTATCCCTTTATCATCTTCTACCCCTTTTCCTTGCTTACTCATTCGTTCTTCTGCTGCTCTCTCTTGTCTCTCCTCCTCCATCACCTAGCCCACACCACTGAGTGCTGTCCCCTCCAGCAAACGGTGCCACTCTTCACCTCCCACTCTACCTGGCGTTATTGCCCAGTAGGAAGCAGGACACCCAAACGGAAAAATGCCCTCTATCATGCAAAGGGACCAGTTTAGAAATGAGATTAAGGGAACAGAAAGTTCAGAGGAGGCCGCTCCTTTGGGCTGAGTGGGATACTCGACACAGGACAGTGTTGTACAGCCTGACAGTGATGCCTGTGCCACTGCACAGAAATAAGGCAGAGACTCAAGGAAGCTGCACTGACTCCTCCTTTGGAAGAGAAAGCTTTCTGAGTGAGCATGTGACAGGGTTGTCTATGATAAAAGGAGTTAGACTCAGTGACAGAGGTAGTCCCTTCCAGTTGCATTTTTCTTCACTACCTCTCACATAACCTCAACACCCACAGATTTGCAGTCTGGGACTTTACCATGGGAAAAATGAAGCCTTTGGTTTAAGAGGCTGTGCCTCCAGTTATTTAATTATTAAGAACTCAAGAAAACAACAACAAAAACCCTGCCTTGCCATTGGGCATAGTTTTGTGGGGGTTTTTTAATGTCTAGGTACTTCTCAGATCCTTCTGACAATCTTGACAGCAATCAGATCATTACTCATCTAGAGCTTTAAAGATCACTACTAACTTCTTGTGTTGCTCCTGCCAGCAGAGCAGAAATCCAAGTGCCAGAATTATGTAGTCATCCTCAACTGTAGTATCATAGTTGGGAAGAAAAATCTAGTTTGTACCAGACTTCATTTCCATAACAGCTCAAAGTTGAAGACACCGTAGCATCTGGACCCACAGAGAACTAAGTTATGGCTGAATACAGTAAAGCTGACCTTACAGGAGATAGCTCAAATCCCTTGCCACATCATAGCAGCTTCAAGTGATCATGACAGATTCAGCAGGATGCATTAGCTGCCATCTATTTCAAGGGCAATCTCAATATACATCTTTGAAAGACAGTTCATATAGTATCGGCTTCATTGCACAACTCCCTTTTAGTTTCTTCGGGTCACTTGTAGTTCGTAGTCATCCATATGTCTGTCTTAGATCCATGCTTTCCATTAAATGGAAAGACAATGCTGGACAGTCTACCTTCTGTATGATGGTGACAACAGAGCCCTCACAACACCCTATCAGCCCCACTGCCTTACTTTAAATCACAAACAGGCAAGGTAACCACTTACACTTACCAGGTAGACCAACAGAGAATGAAACTATTGGCAAATGGCACTCAGTGTTCCACTATAAAAGGTTATTCCAGCACAGCATTTATTAGTGGGCAACTTTAACTTACCTGAGAATGTCCAGAATTACCCATGAAATTTATCAGCAACCTCAAGCACACCTTAGAATGGCTGCTAAAGGCTTGCACTGCTATCCAGCCCACTGCCCTCAAATGTCTTCATCTCAGAAACTGATCAATCTAATATGTCTTTCCACTTTGAAAAATAGTCTATATTACAATTACAAGAAAAAATGCTTAGAAAAAAGTTTCTATTTGATGTTTCAACATAGTATAGTTTGGTGTTTCATAAAATTTTTACCAGATGCAGCTTCTTTCTTAAATACTCTTTTCTCACATTTCCTCTTTAGGAACTTAAGTGCAGTTTTAGCCATAGTTTGTGAGCAAATATTTGTTTCCATGTCCTTTTCTTTCATAGATCTTAATGTTGGATTGTAATCCAGGGTTGGTTTTTTGGGGGTTTTTTGTTGGTTTTTTTTTTTACAAAAGAAAGTGTAAAGAAGCAGGAAGCCCCAGATAATCTTGAAATGCATTTTTTAATGAGTGTTTCTTTTTTTGAATACCTAATTTCTCCTATTTATGTACCTTTTTAAATATTTAATGAAGCAGCGATAAGGTGGTTATTTGCATAGCATTTGCTTTTTGTTTGTTTCCAGTTTTATGCTTCTTCACCTCCACGTGAGGTATGTGGATAAGACATCACCAAAAAGCCAAAGAAATCAGCTTTTGGCTTAGGCAGCTTGAGCTCTTCCAAACTGAATAGATGCATCATTTTTGCTAAAGCATCTTGTGAACTGAGGTGGTTCTACTGCTTGGGAGTTGAAAGGCAAGTTCTTTATGAGGGATAGCAAGCATGGAGAGTACACAGCTTTTCTTACTCTTTCACCCACTGCAGTCACGTACAGAAATCCATTACTTTTCTTCATTCACTAGTCAAAGATTCACTGGATAACAATTTAGTGTTGATGAATCTTTAAGCCATCTGCTGCCACTTACTGGATACCTAGACATCCTGCTTCTTAAAAAGAATCAGAAATGGGCTTACTATCAAATTCCCAGTAGGCATCGCCTTGTGCCTGTGTCAGTGTAAGAAAAATGCCAAGGGCGAAATGAACGTTGAAGTTGTTCCATTCACTGCAGACCAAGTTCTTTGTTAATGAGTTACAACTATAAAGTGTTTGTAAATGAAACTGCCCTTTTTTTACTTCCTCCTTCTCTATGCCACTGTACTGGCTGTGCAAACCTCTTGGAAGTGGGAACAGGCAACTGGAATATCTAAGTGAAAGGAAATTTAATCAATTTGCAGAAAAATTAGATATAAAGTACCAGGATGAGATAGTACATTTTCCTACCTTTTTCATTTTATTTCCACATTATTTTATCCCCTGAGGATGCCAGTACTGACAGCATTGTTATTTCCTTAATGAAGTGGGAAATTCATTTTGTTTTGATGTATCTGGAGAGTTTTAACATTAACTGCCATTAAAAAAAAGATGGTTAAAAGAGCATTAGAGGCTGAAAAGACACATATTTACAAATAGTAGCCAGGACCAAGAGGACAGAAATAAGAGAATGCATTCACATGACAATCTAGTCTTTGGTCATGCAAGAACATAATATTTTCATGGAAACATTGTCTAAATGGGATGGTGTGGGGAGGTACAGCCCATACATATTTGGTCTATCCCCACTTTTCGATCCCTCTTGCCTTACCTGCTACACACTACTGAAACACTGATCCAAAGGCAGAACTATTAGTTTCTTCCCAGGCTGTCCTGCAGAAGTGTTATCACCCAAGCACACCACAATCACAAATTAATTTATTTTTCACAGTACCTCTGCAGGAAGAAGAGAGTTGCTGTGAATTTCCCATTTCACAGCTGACAGCTGAGACGAAATCAGTGATGCCCACAATATTTTCATAAATCAAGCAGCCAGCTCTCAAGCAGGCAGTCTAGAAAAGAGAAACACCACCAGCAGCCACTTCTGAAAAGTCTGACTTTGGCAGTGTGTACGAGGTTTCTGTGAGGCAGCCAAGGACAGAGCACGGTTCTGCACTGCAACATCAGTTTCCTTGGGTGTGCGTCTTCCAGCTCTTTAACTAATACGGCCAGGGCCCGACAACTTCCTTCAGTCAATAAACCTGATCCATCCCCAGAACAAGTCTATAACATCCATCAATTGAGTTGGGATCTCAGGACAATATCAAGTGATCATCTATTTAAAACTTCTGGACTGGAAAGAGAGCAGGTGTCTGATTTTCCCTTGTGTATAGTAGCCCATGGGTATTTCCTGGACTTTGGTATTTCCCTGGATCTCACTAGCCAGGTTTTGAGGTTGGCCTTTTGTTTCAGCTCCCCAAATGCCTTCCTGATAGGTCAGGACATGACAGGTCTTGCTCCCTGGTGATGCAAACCAATTGAACCATGCAAGCAGGGAAGATTTTAGGCCAGTTCAGAATGTCCTCCAACTCATTCCCAGGTATGGCCATCTTTCGATGAACTTCAAAGTACAGAAAGTAGGATATGAAAAATGATGACACTGTGTTTCAATGTTTCCTGTTGCACAGAGGGATTTAAGGTACAGATTAAGATACTTCACACCCATGGTGTGATCAGTACCCAGCCCGTTACTCCATATTCACTCACTAATTAATCTCAGTACTTTTAATAATTATGATCTGATGTTCTTAGCAGCAGAATATATTGATAAATGAGATAAATGAGAAATCTTTTGTCTTCAGGGTCACCCCATGACAACAAAGCTGTCTCTCATTCTATTAATACATAGCTTACCTAAGTAAAATGTTAAGAAACTGCTAAAAAGCAAAGCCTCCTGATGCAGAAGGAAGTGTGAGCTTACACATGCTAGACTTCTCCCAGACAGGCTTGCAGCCCTCATCTCCATAAAGCGGAAAAGTATTCAAAAGTGGGGCATAACCAGTGAAGTAACCTCCAGGCAAGCATACTGAACTTAATCATTAATTGTTTCATTTCTTCATCGCACGGCCCTTTAAAAAAAAAAAAAACAAATGCGCAATGGCACAACATTTTGCTGGTGCTGTGCACACAGCTGGCTATGGACCAGCTAAGGAGCGACGCTGTGCCCCAGCTGCCTTCCACAGCCTCCACAGCTCCAGGCAAGAGCTTGCCCAAGGAGCAGAACGTCGGCAGCTGTGTCCCCTGGGCTGCCTGCGTGGGCAGGGAGGAAGTGAGGAATGCCACAGGGTGGCTTGGGGACAGAAGATGGGGAGATAACAGCAGTTGCCAGACAGTATGTGGGATGAGGGAGCTCCCTTTTTTTCCTTGTTAGGCTCTGGGCAAGGACAGCCCCGTCTATGAACAGCCCAGGCTCAGGTTGGCTCTTCAGAGAGAAAAGCACCACGTCCACTGAGGAGAGAGGTGGTGTCTGAGCTTTGCCTGACAGCACAGCCGTTTTTAACATAGCTGCTGGACTGTTTTACAGTCATAAAGTGGAGCAGGTCTCACAACATGACAAGCTTTATCACTTGTTGGGTGCAAAGAACACTGCACACTCACTGCATGCGATGCTGCATTTCACGCCTTACTTTACATTGACCTCACTCACCACATGATCAAAGAGCTCGATGAAGAAAAATAAGAAAAACCCAAACCCTCAGCCCTACTAAACTGTCTTTACGTACCTTTTTTACTCCTTTTTGGTGAAATCTTGAGCAAAAAATGAGTTGCTGCAACTACACTGAGCTTTAGCTTTTCCCCCTGACAAAGATGTAGTGGAAAAATTACTCTTAGCAGGGGGAGGCCACGGTGTCCAAGGGGAACAATATGTCCATCACATCACCCCCTGTGAGATACCCTCAGGAAGTGTGTTCTGCCAGCAGGTGCCAAAGGTAAACTGTACCATATGCCAGACACCACATCCACCTGGTTATTACATTAGGATCAAAACAGAAGAGACGGCACATACTAAAGTATATACATACACAGATGGAAAATGACATTAG
This sequence comes from Pterocles orientalis, assembly GCA_011057875.1. NCBI lineage: Eukaryota > Metazoa > Chordata > Aves > Pterocliformes > Pteroclidae > Pterocles > Pterocles orientalis. The sequence goes on from WKFP01014153.1 coordinate 628,593, forward strand.
GAACAACCTAACAGATTAGGGGCATCTCTGTGCATCAGCTATGGTTACATTTCAAATTAATATGCAACTACAGTAACCTAGAGTCTCAGGGACCACAGGAAAGATGCATTACCTACAGAAACCTCACAAAATACTGATATTTAGAAGAAGCTCGAGGGAGTCAGTTTCTAAAGTGATATTGTACACGCCACATGAAACTGTTTCAAAAACATTTGAGGTCTGAAACCAACAGCTTGTCCTCCTGCAGCTCATGCACTGGTGGGAGAGTCTAGCTGTTACTAAAACTGCAAACATCAAATTGGCTGCCATGTCTGGCAGGCTGTGTTATGAAAACCCTTGACAGAGGAAGGTCAGCATGAACTAGGTTGGATACAGATCTGGTTATGAACATGCTAGGAGCTCTGGGTGCAAGTGGCTGTAAAGATAGAAGTAGATGCATTCAGCCCTTCCCAAGGCTGAGCTTAAAAGCCAGATGAAAAGACAGATTCATCCATTTAGCTGTTCCATCTTAGTGTGTGGCCATTAGGACTTGGACTCAAACCTCTAGTCTGGAAGAGGTCCCGTTGGTCGGCTGTGCTCAGCTGGTCTGCACACACCAGCGTATCTGTCCAGCCAGGGCCAGGAGACTGTAAATGGATATTAGGAGTCGAGACACACACACTTGCCGTTTCCAAGACCTCCAGACCTCTGAACGTGGGCCAGGGTTTCTCTGTACCTGGGGCATTATATGAAGGAGAAATTTTACAGAAATGGGACAGCAATGTGTTTTGTTAACCTGTATAACTAAGACTGTGATGTTTGTCTTACATTTTGTACTCAAGATAACAGCTTCCCTCCAGTAACTGCTTTCCTTTAGTTCTAGGTGGGTTAGTTTGACTACAGCAGGAGAAATACAAACAAAAGTTATAATTTCTCAAAACAGTTTTCTTCTGCCTTATTTGCACTCCTTGTTTCTGCCTTTTAAACAACCTTGCCACCCCAGCTTGTGCATATTCTCTTTTTTGCAAACACATGTGCATATATATCTGTGTGCAAACACACATGTACAAATACATGCACACATATATATGCACAAATTCCCTGTAGTGTTCACTAAACTGTAACATTAGTTCTTTAATACTTCCATATATACTGCCCAGTATACCGTTACAGTGGAGTTGAGGGGAACAATTCATTACTGATGGTATAGTAATTTTTATTTTTTTAGATTAGATTCTAAAGTTCCTGTTCTTTGCAATATCTGATTAGTTTTAAAATAGTAATAAATGTCCAAAATGCAGTAGAAACTTTGCATAGCTCTTCCTCTATTCTTTTCAGCTCTTTTAGAGGAGTAAAACATCTTTGAAATCCTTGAAATGTTTTGGGTTTGACTGCTATTTTTTGCTCTCCTCCTTTTTTCTTTGCCCAAGACTAATTCTATTTTGACTGTATTCTGTAAAAAGTAAACCTATCAGAATCAACACTTCAGAGAAAAAAAAAAATGTACGATTTTGTGAATTACCTCTACAAATTCATTTGTATTTCTACAAGTCATCAATTCATAAGTAATACTTTATACTACAAATCTGAGAAGTAATATTTTGATTGACCAACAGGTCAGACAGCATTTCAGTATTCTTCTATCCAAGCCTTTACACTCAGAATCAGATTTCTACCGTAGATCTGTGCTGTTACACTTCTTGCAAATATTCTTGTCAGGATAAATCTACTTCTTCATATTTATTTTCAGGGTTCCGGTTTCACAGGGAGACATGCAAGATGACACTAGTAACACAGTTATTAATTTAGGAATTGTCTTCTCTGCAAACATTGCTTGGTAATTTTTCTTTTACAAGAATCTGCACTTAAAATGAAAGCAAAAGAGGAGTAAACTATAACTAAATTTATATCAGAATTCAAATATATATAGAGAGAATTCTTCATCATTTATTTTAATTCTGAGGCAAGTTCAGAACACGATCACAGCAATTTTTTGTAGGTTTGTGTCCCTAAATCTCTCTACAAACAGGTTTTAACACAGAACATTCAGCTGATCATCACTGACTTGCGTTCCCTTGTGTCACTGATCTTGGTGTTTCCTATTGACAAGCCAGCTCGGGAAGTTCAGGGTCTTGGGTGGCATTTAAACCACCAGCACACAAACACTTGTACCAGGTCCTTTGCTTCTCTAGAACTCATTTCTGCTACCCCAAAGTCACAGGAGTGCTGTAAGACAACCACACGAGTCTCTGAGAAACACCATTGTTCAGCAGGAACACCAGCTGGCACAGGACATGTCGGTCCTGGCAGGCTGCAGCCTGAGGATTACCTGTGCTGGCTGCTATTTCAGCTGAACAGTGTCTGAAACACACTACAGCACATTCATGGGTCTTGGTTCTTCAGGTATCCAGACTGAATATTCGCTGAAGCACACCCCAGCTCACATTTAAGCCCGTGTGTTTGTGCCTTCCCCAATGGGACACGGCCAAGACATGCAGCCCGTTGCAGGAATCCAAAAGCACACCCGGGTGCTCCAGCTTAGATGGAACCTCTTGAGGCCACATCAGGGTAAAGAGATGTGTCTGGGGTGTCCTTACACCTTGGCAAGTCCCAGCTGCCATATTTCATGCCAGGCATCCCTCCAGTCCCTGAATAACTAAGTTCTGCAAGGCACAAGGACTTTTTGAATTCCTTCCGCAGGTGACTCAGACGACAGGAACTTAACCTTACCATAATTCACGCTCATTTGCCTTTATAACTTGCCCTTTAATTAACTGATGCATGCAAAAAACCTGTTCTCCTAGCTGCTCATAATGTGGCTAGTCAACAACAATCCATGGTTTCTTATTATATCAACAGTAACCAGCACAAATTATTGCAGCTACCTGACTTGATCAGTTTGGACAGAAGTGAAGTCACTGTAAATAAAGGAACATTGTTTCAGTCCAGCCTCTCTTATGCGAGAGGGATTATTATTTATAATATTTATATTATACATTATATAATTTTAAATATTTATAATGACAAAAAATGAAAACAGTGGTTCTTAGTGCTATTTTTGAACCCTGTGCAATTTTTTTTTTCCTCAAGACTTTCCTTTTTCCTTTCCTTCACTTATCTTGTGGACAGAAAAGCTTAAAGAAATGCAAGCATAAGCTCCGTATCAGACTTGCCTTATCTCTATCTTGAGGGTTTCCTCATCTTTGGCAGATCTGAACACAGGAGGAAGCCACATGCCACAAGCTGCTCCCCTGCTGTCTCCCGAGCAGTTAGGGAGAGGGATGCTGACACCTCACGAAGAACCAAACACAGACAGACCTGAAAATCTTCTCACCTGTCATTAGTGTGACTCCTCTCATCAGAGAAACCCCAGTCTCCTCTTTTCCTCAAAACATTTCCTTCAGCTCTCTTGTTCTCCTAAAATAATCCCATGTTGACTCCATATCTGTCCTCCAGAGTGACTCAGCTACAGCACCTCTCTCCCAGCTCCAGCACATTTTACCTCTTCTCCTCAGAATTGCGTGTCCCTCCACCCACCCACCCATCCACCTGAGACCACCGGGCACCAGGACTTCCGCTCTCCCACTCCACCAACAGCCAGCACCCTTGAAACTATCCGCAAATCCTGGCCATTCCTCACTCAGCCCTTAGGCAGCAAACAGAAAACACCCAAACGTGACATGCTGCACCTACCCACGCACCCCCACGCATCCACCCTTCACTCAGAATATCGGGCATCCCTGACTGGAACCCATTCCCA
>WKFP01014153.1:641202-666621 GCA_011057875.1 Pterocles orientalis
CTTTGTATATAGTATTATTTCTAATATTATTGTAGTTTAGTAATTAAATTGTCCTTATCTCAACCCACGAGTCCTCTTTGCCATTTACCTCTTTAATTCTCTCCCCTATGATTGGGTGGGGGCAGGGACTGTGTGAGCGGGTGTGTGTGGTTTGGCCCCCAGCCAAGGGCCAACCCGCCACAATGGGCATTTGCAATTAATAAATAAACAAATTTTGTTAAAACGTGAAGATCATTAGTCATATTTCCAAAGTGTGTCCTTCCTATTGCACTGATGGAAGTTCAGACTGATCTTGTGGCTCCTGAGCTCTGATCGCCATTTAACTGGCAGGGCTTTGCAGCAGTGATGGGTGACAGCCATGAGGTTCTCCATCCATGCCTCTCTTTCAGTTGCCTGGCCAAGCATCTAGCAAGGGCAGTCAGGGGAAGGCACTAGTTTATCAAATGACCATTTAAAATAAGATCTACATAGCAATATGCCAGTCTTTATCCTTCCTGCTGCACGTATTTCAGAAAAAACAAACAAAACAAAACCCCCCCTTAATTTTTCTAAACAAAGAAGCCAAAATGAAACACCCTTTTATGTTTGCACACTCTCCGTAGCCGCCTTAACTCCAGGCTAAACCACGTCTCTATATCTGCATAATCTTAAACCTTAGCAAATTAGAAAATGAATATATGTGCATGCATTTGAAATAGCCCATTCTCCTCCAGGCTTTATCTCTGCATAACTGCTAAAGCTGTCTGACAAGGATATTCCTTGGAGTCCCGTCAAAAAGGTCTGTGGTGAAAAGGTTTCAGCAGTTTGCATGTCAGGAGTGTCACTGGGATGCTTTGGGGGGGATTTATGAAAAACAGCTGCCCCCAGAGAAGATTGCTGCACATGAGCAGGTCTTCCTCTGTGTGCACTGGCTGCACGGACATGGAGGTACTGTGTATAGCACCTCTGATACATCAAATATCAGACTTACTGCCTGAAACAAACCCAGTAGTTTCAGCTGTCTCCGCCAATAGGAACACTGACCAGGCCAGTTAGAAAGTGGCCTTTGTGATGTCTGGGTGAGATGTACTGGTAAGATTCATGAACGCTGGTGAGGATCTCTGGTGCTGAAGGCTTTAAACAAGCAGGACTTCTATTCTGACCAATTAACATAAAGAGAAGTTTGTGCCATAGGGATTCATGTTTGCAGTTTGGTACCTTGTGGGAAAATGTAGACAAAGGTATTCCATAAAAAGGAAGCACTATTGGCACCAACACCAGCCCTACACCAGGATACATTTTAACATGAATGCCTGTCCTTGCAGCCTGGGTTAGGCACGATCTATCAGGCTGGTCCCTTCAAAGGGCAGGGATGCTCAGTTCACGAGCCCAAAGCTGGAAATAAAATAGCAACAAAACGACCAGCACAGACTAGCCAAGGGCGGCTGGGAAAATAAGAAGTTATTAGGGACCTAAGTAACTAAATAATGGAAAAGTTATGGCTTTAAATGTAAAAAGTATTGGTGCTCCTCATGGGAAAAAAAAAGTGTATAAAAGAACTGCAAAAACCTGCAATACTCTGCCTTTGCCTTTTCTTGCCTCTCCATCATGATGCCAGCCTTTGTAGTTGCCCTGCCTGTCCATTCAGCACATACATGCCCACTCAAAGATTGAAACCAAGAGAATCAGATTTCATACGCTGCTCTGGTATCTAAGGAATGATGCAAGGGCGAGACAAGGTACAGAAAGGAATTTAAACCTCACTGAAAAATAAAAATAAGAGGATCTTCAGCCTGAGAACGTACAGTGTGAAAACTGAGGTTACAGAGATTTTATTTACATATTTATGTGGCATTAAAATGATATTCATTAAAGTATGTCATTAAAAATATCCCCAAAGGTTCCAGGTTCCTTAACTAATGATGTTTCTGCCTCCTGAACTACAGACACTGCAAGACTGCAGAACTTCCACTGAGCTTCGCCCAAGAAATCACTGGGATCATACACATGTAATATTTTAAGGACAATATTGCATAGCAAAGCTTTTTTAAAAACAGTTTCTGCTGTTTTCACTGCTTTTATTTCATGGATGGTTAAGCAGATAACATGCTTGTGTGTACAAATACTGAAGCCCAGGACAGTGGTAAGGCACAGATTTCCAGCTCTATTGTATGACACGGATTCTTTTTCTGTGTTACTTACTTGTGATCAAATCCTACAATACAGGGACAGAAGACCACTTTCATCTGTTGTTTGCCATGACTCTTTGTAAGTTATTTAATTATATCACTTCATTAATGCAGAATTTCCAGTGTGCACTGATGCCTTTCAGCATTGAACCTGTGGTTCCTAGACTCTGAGTGTGACGATTTGGCTGTTACTGGAGACACAGCTGTCATGACATGTTATTACATGTCATATTATTATGTCTTTGTTATTAATTCTTTGTTATACTCTCCCATCAGATATTTCTCTGAATTGATAAGACACTCCTCACCACAAAACCTTTCTATTCTCACAATTTGTTTGCTTTCCCTCTGTGAGATTAGTGGTTTCCTAAATGCAGGCCTGAACTCCAGCATGCATTTGAGCTCTGCACAACTGCCCTTCTCCAGCAAGTTACTTGGATGCATCAGTTCTCGATGGGACAGCAGTACTGCCCTTATAAACACATTGTGGGATCAAATCTCAGGAACGATATGATGAATAAGAATAAGCTGGTTTGACTAAGTTTCTTTTTCTCCTCACACTGAAGCCCATATATCTTTTAAATATAGAGAAGGTGCAATTTCAGCTTTGTTCTCTTTTTCTTTCATTTTGTGCTGTCCTGTCGGTGAGTATGTGAGCTACTTACTTTGATTATGGATCTGACATTAATGGCATCACCATCCTAAGCATGCACAGACGGGAAAGAATTACAGCAGCACAAGCATCCAAATAATTTCTTCTTCTACGTGCTTGCTTTTGTAACCTAAATAACAGTAAACCAGTCTTCCTCTCTCCCTTCCTCTGTCCCTCTCCACCTTTCTCTCTTCCTTCCTTCCTCCCTTCCTTCCTCCTGCACTCTCTTCCCTCCTTCCCAGCCATATCATCAGCATTTGTATCTCTGAACTTTGTATGTTTGATATTGAACTCAGCTTCAAGTCTAACCCCAACTAGTGAGAAGGAAAGCTATATTCTCGAACCTGTAGAGGGGTTGCAGAGCCTCAGCTCAAGACCAAAGGAGTGTTAGTGGGAAGTCTGACCTGGTATTCTTTCTCCCTTGTGCAAAAGTCAGGGAACTTCTGCTATATGTGTTGCTGCTGACATCCACAGTAATTAGGTATTGGGGCCATGAGCCATATCTAGTTTATGTTAGTCTATACGCTTCTTTCTGCTAGGAGCTGAAGAGCAAGAGAAGGATTGGTGTCTCCAGTATCGTGTTATTCCTGGAGAAACCCTAGAATAGGAGCATGTGTGCTGTGTGAAGGAGGTAACCCAAAATATCTCTCTCAGCCTTCAGCTTTTCCCTTCTAAATACAGTTTGACTGTCTTTGTTCTACATGAACAAATCCAATGCTTTATGTTTGACTGTCTTTGTTCTACATGAACAAATCCAATGCTTTATGTTTGGAGATGAAACACATACTCAGTTGACAACATATGATTTTCATCAGTAAAGAGGTCCCTGAGCACTTATTTTCCTAAGTAAATAGGTTAACTAGTTTGGCTTACAATTAAGTACAATTGGACATTTTAAACACCCTCCTATCTCAAAATCTGAGGGGAATATTACAGGTTAAAACCTAAGATATGTGGAAAGCCAGAGAGATTTCTATAAAAAACAGTGTGGACCCAACAGCCACTGTTCATTACATTCATTATCTCACTTCTTCGCCAACAGGTTCCATTTGTAGTGTAATTGCTGAAGTCCTTTATCTTGAGTATTTTTGCTTCTTCATTGGCTGGCTTGTGTAGACAAAATCTTAACTTAGTTCATGGTACACTTTTCCTGAAGAGTATGTTGCCAGCCATGTGCTCTCTGACAAGTTGAGCTGTGTGACCCAGCCATCAGAATCCGAAGTCACAGGGATGGATCTGTTTACAGTCAAACTCAGTTCTTTCCTCTCCCTGGTAACTGATTTATACTGGACATGCAGGAACCTAATTTTGTATGAAGACATATACCCTTGTATTAAATGTGGTTGAAGCTGCCAGTTGAAGCTGAAAGATGTTACTGGGAGGGACACACAGACATAGAGACGATCACACGATTTTGCTTCCCTAGAAATGGTGCAGAGTTGCATGTTGCACATTGGTGAGAAGCAGATGGAAACACCATCACAGGGGTTTAGCATCTGACTGTTCCTTTGCTTCCAGGGGTGCCACGCCCAGCAATGGCTCCATGGGGTGCTAATTCCATCTGATGAAAGGCGTTGAAGTGGTACAAAATCTCTCTGTCAGTTCAAGTGTATTGAAAAGAAATTTGAAGAAGGAGTTTTATCCCTAAAGACTGTTCTGTTGGGTTTTTTTTGGGTTTTTTTTCCCCTGATCAGGTGTAATCTGTCCTTGTCCAAATGGCCTTAACATTACTGTTCTGGGTAATTCAACAGAAATACAATTGTGAGTTCACATCAGACCTGGATTAGGGTGCTTAGTGGGTGGTTATCCACAGTTAATGAGAGCAGAGGCATGTCCTGATACACAGTATAGTGTTTGTATGTGCACAGGGCTCAGAAGTCATGAGAAATAACCTCTATTTTTGAGCTCTTTCAACAGTTGTTGGCTTCACCTTTGGTAGGTTGCCGAATCTCTTTGTTTCTCTTTTCTTACCTGCAAAATGGGAATTAATTTCCCATGTAATGAGGTAGGACTGACAAATTGGAAGCATTGCTATCATCCAAACAAGTCCTAGCTCCTCAGTATTAATTCACTTCTATTAATCTGTTCAGAAGCACCTTGTTAGTCTCAGAAGTTGCAAAAATGTTTGCTTCTGCTGTCATGTATGTGGGAGTAGATCAGGATTAACTCTTCTGAAGTTAATAACAAAGACAGGCTGAGTAAATGCAGAATCAAACCTTCCCAGTAATGAAACACCCGAGACCCGCTCTCACAGGAGCCAAACTTTCTCTAGCCGTTTTCAGCACCTTTACAATCTCCCATGACAAAAGAAACCTCTGTTTCATGCTTTCACTCCTCCAGGAACCCATACAAATCTAACATTTCTAAATCTGACCTGTTTCCCGAGTCAAGAGTTGGCAACCTGGTGAGCAGTTAGGTCACTGATTGTGATGTATTCGTGTTTTATTCCCATGCACAGACACTTTGCAACAAGAAGCTTTCAAAACCTTTACCAAAGGTGAAGACCACACATTGAATAAATCCAGCCACTTAATCTCTACAGTATTTACTTAACTACTACTGAACGATGGTGACTATTTCCAATGGACAGTCCGTGACTGTACGAAGGACAGTGACCACCAGCACTGACATCTTCCCTGCCCACATGACCACACTGTCTGGAGCCAGGCAGTCCTGTTGCATGCTGTACCTTCCAGGCTCCTTCTAGGTTTCATATACCACCTTTATCATTCAAAACCTGCCTGAGAGAAATGTTATGATGCATTCGGCCTCTCAACACAAGAAAGACATAAAAATGCAGATTTACCTGCAGCTATATTAGATCGCTTCAGAGAGCTGGAACATAATAAGTAAATCTCATATACACGATTCCCACTGCTTATAGATCTTTAATATTTTCTTTCTTTTTAGTGTGTTCTATATACCACTCCCCAAAATAAAGAAAACTCTCTCTGTAACATTTTTATGTCTTTTGTAAACTTCCAGCCCAGCCTGAAGTTCAGTAAAAATGTCTCTGCTTTGGTGTAACGTGGGTTTCCTTTTAAGGCATGCATTATTTTCTGGGAAGAAAACAGTCTGTAGCTCTGGACTCTCTCTAGCTCAGAAAAGAGCCCTCAGGACATGCTGGAGGAGGGCAGCTGCTCCAGATCATGGATGCAAGTAGAGCAACTGTGCTCCTGCATCAGGGATGGCAAACTTTTAGCATAGTCAGCACCAAATATATTTGAGAAAAGACTGTAGCCTCCTGTTGCTGGGACCAGTCCAAATCTGAGAGTGACAAAAATGACTCCAGCAGTGCTTTATAGTATGTACTATATACTACACTATGTAAGTAACCACAGCACAGGCTAAGGGCAGAAGACAGCATGCCAGTTGTGTAGAAAGAATTTAACTCCAAATGTGGTGAGGATCCTGGCTTCTCTGCAGCTCAGAGAGCACCACAGTAGCAATGCTGATACCATTTAATTTAGCCTCTGCTGCTGCCAAGAATTTAGGTTGCAAACCTCTTTCTCTCTCAGCAACAATCCGACCTTGGCATCTTCTGCATGGTGGCTGCCAGGACGCCAAACTCCCCCTCACCTCAAATGGCCCGACCTTGCTCCAGCATCTACGCATGGGCTCCTACCAGAGTCACCTCACCCAAACCCCCCACCCTGTTTTACCTAAAGGGGGGGAAATGACTGCAGGGGAGCTTGAGGTTTGTGCAGCCACAGAGCAGGGACCATCCCCGCCAGCCCTGCCTCAGCCGCCCAAGAATCGCTGCCTTATAAAGACCATTTTGTCTGTGGCTCACACCCATACCCTGTATACATAAAGAGAAACTGAAATGTTCCAGGCTCCACTGTCATCTCATGAATGAAGTAACACTATATAGCCCCGTGTCTCCTTTTCACCAAATCAGCTGCTTTGGTTGGGTTCCTCTCCCCGCACAGTTTCAGCAGGACGGTGGGCAAGCCGTGGGCCAGCGGCCACGAGGAACTCCCTGGGATGGCTTTGTTCAGCCTTCATGGTTGTCAGTGCTGTTTTTTTCCTAAGATGATTTCTGGTCTAGGGTCTTCATAAGAAAAGATCCCAAATTCCTGGTACTAGCAATGGACGGTGTTGCCTTTACAACACACAGACCATTCATACAGCCCTGGTAACGACCACACATACTTTGTCATGTACTGGAAGATTACCTTAAAATCTCAACCAGGACAGCTCGTGTCTTTGCACTTAAAAATCTGCAAGAGCACAGAAGACCAGTGTTTCAGCAGCAGAAGCTCATCACGTATTTCATGGCAGGAGAAGGGCAGCACAACCAGAGGCTGGATACACCAGCCCTCAAACTATAACTCACTAAACCTGCTCAGAGCAGAAACAGGCTGCTGCCACTGAGAGAAATTAACTGGGCGTAATTTCTATTCAAAACAGTGTCACAGTTGAGGCTGTGGCAAGGGCAGGGGGGTAACTGGTTCTTGGCCCCTCTCCTCCCTCCTTCTGCAGTTACAGGGTCTTGAAGGGAAAAACAGGCTCAAGAGCTTTATGTAGTGCTTTTTCCAATGAGAAATATCAGGAAACTCTTCCCTTATTTGGCTGTTTTGTACAGAAGGATATTTGGCTACAGGTGGTAGAGAAAACCTTCTGTCCTGTTGATCTGTTACCGTTCACTCCAGACAAGAAAACCTTGTGAAGTCTATGACCTAAACCTCTCTCTCATAAGCAGAGATTTAGACGAAGTATGTATTACTCCCCTCAAACATACTGCTTTGCATATGCCAACATATATCCTGCATTTAGTTCTAATTATATGAGTAGTGACCTCTTCTAGTTACAGAAAGACAAGCTGGTCAAGCAAGCATTTCTTTTTTTTTTTTTTTTTTTCCCTCTTTGGCTACATGACCCCTTCTGACACGAATATGCTAGAAGGTTCTAGATCAGTCAATTTATGCTAAAAGCCCAGCTTTAGCTCCAGGCTTATTTTAACTGAGTCCTATTGAAGCTGTTCTCATTAGCCCGTTAGTGCTGTATTTCGTCAGCAAAGATGTTTCACAGCAAAATGCTTCTGTAACTTCCCATACAATCCTTTCTGTCACTCCTAGGCAGGGCTCTGCTCCAGGACTGATACATGCAATACAAAGATGCGGGGGGACCAGAGGCCATTGCAGCTTACCATGCTTTGCTGTTTTTTGCTTTTGCTTTACCAGGCTAGCAGAGGCTTTTAGTGCCTTTCCTCAGTGAGGCTGGGAGTTGGCCATCATCTCCCACACATCGCCCAGTGTGAGAGGTGGGCAAGCCAGGCCAGAAGGGTCCAGCTCCTCTCGAATGGCAGACAGAGAGGAGGAAGGATAGACCCCACATGCAGATGTAGGGAGAGGAGATTCTTATGAGACACACCCTCAAATATACTGCAGTCCTGCAAGGACTGAACTTGGGACAAAAACATATATATATACATATATACATTTAAAAGTTGTTCTGTTATGTATCTATATATAATATTTCTAGAAAATATAACTATAAACACACAAGAGGCAAATACTTTCAGGTCATTTACAACAGATTAGCTACTTCTTGGTTCAGTGGCCTCAGAAGATCTACGGCATCTGTGGCAATGGGAAGGAGAGAAACAAGGCAAAGAAAAAGCTCCTGGCTTAAACTTGGAATTTTTTTTCCCCACAAAATAGCCACGTGTGTTGTGCAGCCTGGCAAAAGACCAAGAGCAAATTCTGGAGGACAAAGGAGATAAACAAACAGAGGTTTAAATTAGCAAACCACAGATTAACACACAATATACACAGCTAGAGCAAAAGTGAAACCTAATGGAGAGGCTTCAAAAAGCAAAGACTGTTTTGCCAGAAGCAAGAAGCAAGGCCTGCAGCCTGGAAACAAGATCAGATCAGGAGCACTCAGCTCCCCACAGCTGCTGTATTTGCAAGACTAAAATTATTTTCGGCAAAAACTTCAGACAGGTTGATGTGGTATGTGCAGTTACGGTCCAGATTTTGCAAAGAAAATCTAGGCATGCTGAATATAGACTCATAAAACTCACCTTTGAGAGTGGGGAAAATCAGATATTTTGGGAAAAAATGTTTGTAGTCATTTCAGCCAGTGGGAAGGATTGAAAAACACAGGCTTGGTAATAGGGATTCAATTCAGTTGCCTAAAAAAGTCATTTACTGCCCTCAAGATGCCCTAGTGAGTCCTGTCCGACCCCATCTACTGCTCCAGCAGGGCATGGGTCTCCTGTAGGCGCCATGCTTTATCCATCGCTGTACATGGATGTCCCACATTCCAGTCATAATAGTCTGGGATACCAGCTACCTGTGTCCAACCATATGACGCTCATCCCTAAGCATCATTAGCAGAGCACTCATGATAGTCAGACAGGCCCATGAGGACAAAAGAAAACAAAACTAAATAAAAATACAGAATAATGAGGGGAAAAACCCCAAAATTTACAAGACGTAGATTAATAGGAAATTGATTTGATACTAGTAAGGGTGATTCGAAAAAGTTAGCACAAAGACCAGAATCCAGCATTGTACTAATGTACTAAAAAAAATATTTGCCCTGGTGGATGCAGATTTGTCCCTCGGTCTCAACTTGGGCTCAGAGAGCTGTGATGGGAGGCACAAGTCCCTGCCGGAGGCCAGTCACTGGGGGTGTACCCCAGGGGTCCTCGACAGCCTGCTCTAGCTGACCCTGCTTGGACTACGCAATCTTCAAAGGTGCCACCCGTTCTGCAATTGCATGTGGAAAAGGGTTACAAGTTGTCTCTATGGTTTCTTACATCCAGAAATACATGGCGTATATAATGGATGTCATAATCCAGGTATTTGCCAGAAATAATTTACTGATAATGACGGCAGTAGAAAATGGGCCACAGCTTGATTCTTACAAGTTTAAAAATCAAAGCCTTTGCAAATCATTCAAACATTTTACTTCAAGCGCGGGATATTCACAGTACAAATGTTTTGTGGAAAGTGGTGCCTCAACAGCTAATCACCTAAGGATATTACAGCATGTGGACTTTAGGGAAGCCAGATGCTTTGTGAAAAATAACTAAAAAGATGTAGAAGAACTCATATGAATGACAGAAAAGAAAGGAATACTCGAGTGCCAGCAGCCTATAAAATAGCCTAAGGAAAATCTGGAGTGAATTATACCAAAGGAATGTGTGTGCAGTGAGGAAAAGAGGGGGAACATAACCACACAGAGAAACCTTTGCCAGTGCAGGCCATTCAGAAGGACTAGTCAGAAATGTAAAATGGGATCTATGAAAAAAGATAAAGATTACCTAGCTAAGGAAAAGGTGGACATAAGCAACCCATGACAGATGGCAGCTGAAAGGTTGAGAAGGATATGGATAAATGAGAAAGGAAATTTATTTAAGGAAAAACTGTAAAGGAGATGCAATCACATCTTCAGCAAAATGTTTTGAAAAAAAGTCTTGCTCAAGGGGCTCTTCAAGAGGAAATGGCACGGAAGAAAGATTGAAAACTTTGAAGCCTCTAACCTGAAAAGGAAGGAAGGAAGATTATGCAACAATTGTTCAGCCTATAATAGATTCTTAGAGAATGGAAGAACTCTTCATCCCACTGTGTGAGGAAGATAAAGGCAAGGCAGAAAAGATTCAGATGCACATACAAAATAAAGTTCAAATTTTGTAAAGGGCAAGATTCTGGAAAAAAAAGAAAAATAAATATGTAAAAGCATTTGCTGCCTGTGGAGAAAAAACACAGTGACAGGACATGTGGCCAGGTTCATCATTGCACTTAAACTGCACTTGCCACAAAACGAGAAGATGTATGGGGAGTCTCTCAACTAACTGAGAGACTTTTGGCAGCTGGGACACAGGGACCCCTTCCTGACAAAGGTCTTTGTGCCAGGATCCTTTGCAAGGGACAGATTGTTACCTAGACCATTATGCTGACTCTGCCTGAGAAGACTTTGTTAGAAGAATTTCTGAGGCAACTGCAGGTGGTTTATGATTAACTTATTCACACAATAATGTTGGATATGGAACCAGGACAACCTAGTAAAATACAAAGGACAAATTCTGTCATAAACAGAACATGAGATCAGACAGTGAAAGATGAATAACAGTTATAAATGCAGCAAAAAGCATCTGCACAACAGAACACTGAAAACAAAAGAAAGACCTTGAGTAAAAGAAAGGTAGAAAAAAAGTTTGTGAAGATAATAAGTATCACTGTTAGCAAGGCTGGTATCACTGTCTTTATTAGCCAAAAATAAAAGCCCAAACCAAACCTGCAAAGATGGATTTGATTTGAAGAATTAGGCACTCAAGAGAAGTCTGGACTTTCTCCAGCTCCATTCAACAGCCAAAGGTGTAAGGAAGATGAAAAGCAGAAACCAGTCAATGCTAAGGAGTGTCACAGATGCCAGAACGTGAAACAAGAAGAGCGAGACAAAGCACTACAGCCGTAAAACACACAAAGTCCACAAAGTCCACAACCAGCTCAGGGGAAACCCTACCCACCCCAAATCACAGTATTTTCAGGAAATGCTACAAAAATGAGGGTGGTGGAGTATTTAATATAGAAATTTTTCTAGTCCACGGTGTCACCAAAAAGGAGCTGAACGAAACATAGTTTGATTCAATGGCCAAAATTCTTCTTAGACAGATGTGGTTTTTTGTTTGTGACTCTGCAGGATGCACGCCCCCAGTGCAGACCATAAGGTGAATGCCACAGATGGTAAAAAAGTAAGTTACAACTTCACTGAAGACATTTTGCAAAAGTCCACAGTGAAAAAAAAGAAAGGGGTGGGGACAAGTTTTTCTTTCCAGCTGACCTTCTGCCTTCTTCCCACACAGAATTACTCCCTTCCACACTTCTCTGAAAAAGATGTGAGTGAGGGAACCTCCTCTTTGCAGCGCTTCCCAGGACAGGGTAACAAGCACCTACTCTAACTGAACTGCTCAGCAACTAGCATCTGCCATAAATCACAGTGTCTACTGGGACCTCTGGAGAAAACATCCATACTCACTAGCACTAAACTAGTGCATGTTAGGTGTTGTGAGAAAGATTGTTGCCCCTTACTGAACCCAGGGCAGCAGGCTCCTAGCCCACCAGTGTTTGCTGACACACTCTGCAGGCTCATCACTCCTCCTGCTTCTTCCTGCTGCCCCACATGGATCCAGACTAGGAAGCTGGTCTGTTCCTGCATTTAGCTACTCTGTTAACTTGCAAGGATTTAAATCAGATATACAGGACATGAAGAGGACATGTCAGCAATGATACATGATCTCTGAAGGCAGGTTTTGATGATGCAGTCGTGTGGGTTTGTTGGTGCTGTGATAGACCAAAGATAGCTGATGCAGGTTGTGAGATTTTTGTCCATGCTAATTCCCAACTTTAGTGCAGGATCACAACCTCAGAGAAGCATAACTCCACTGTCCTGAGACCTTGAAAGAGTTAACAGCATCTCCAAAACTTACTGGTGAAGCATGTAACCCAATGATCCAACACCAGAGCAGCCATGAAGAACACCCTCCCAACAGCAGGTTGCTGCTGCTGCCTGGAAGCCTGCTAACCTAAACAGCCACAGCTAGGTGGCTAACCAGCCCAGTGCTGGCAAGTCAGCTGTGGGTGCTATAGTGGAACGTCACGGTCACTTCTGAAAGTTGAAATGTACTGCTCTTCTCCGTGACATCCAGTGATAGGACAAGGGGCAATGGGTTCAAGCTGGAACATAGGAGGTTCCACTTGAATATGAGAAAAAACTTCTTCACTGTGAGGGTGACAGAGCACTGGAACAGGCTGCCCAGAGAGGTTGTGGAGTCTCCTTCTCTGGAGACATTCAAAGCCCACCTGGATTCGTTCCTGTGTGATCTGATCTAGGTGTTCCTGCTCCGGCAGGGGGATTGGACTGGATGATCTTTCAAGGTCCCTTCCAATCCCTAACATTCTGTGATTCTGTGATTCAGTGAAAACATGATGAAAACTATAACAGCAGCACATGTGCTTTATCGTATGATACAGACCAGGACACTGAGTAAGAACATCAGAGTAACTTTGTGAGTCCACACACTAAGTGATGAAGGTGCTTCACATTCACTGCAGAGTAAGAACATCCACACAGGGATCAAAGGGCAGCTGAGGCATTGACAGTTTATACCTAAGCTTGTTTGCAGTAACGTGAACATCTGCCTATGCTTCACACCATTGAATGTATAATTGGAACAGGACACTCAGATTTGCAATTTTATTTCTCCTGAACATGATAGTAGGTCCATAACAATAATAAAAACATTTATCAGCAGCAACAACAATAACAATGTTCAGGAATAAATGTATTTGGAGGGGAAGGGAAGCAGGGAGCAGCTAAAGGGTCTGTAGTCCTCTTTTCCTTTTAGCACTATCTGGTTTAGCACGCACTCCAGGCCATGTAACACTAGAACATTCCTATGGCTGTGCTTCCAGCTCTGACAGCAGCTGTCTTTAGCCTCAGTTCAAAGGACTGAGTCTGCATCTGTGTTTATTGAGTTGTACACATCAGCTGAAAGCCTTCTGGTAAAAAGTGCAAAACCACCTTTGCTGGCAGGTGAACGAGAGAGAGTAGGAACCTTTGCATGATTTTAATTTCTTATACAAGTTGACAATATGTTTGGTTTTTTTTAAAGATGAGGGTAAAACCAGAATTGTACTAGATTTGCAGGAACATTCAGCAATGATTTCTCCTTTGAGTCTGAAGTAAAATTTGTACTGTGTAAAATCCTCCTGCTATTAAGTGTCATTTACAGATTTGTTATGCCAAATATAATTTTGATTAGATTTTCAGGAGCAGTCGTGGGTTACTGTAATTCACAGTAGGCAGTTCCATCTTGAAAACATTGCACAAGCACAAATTAATTAATTCATTAGAACGAGTAGAAAAATTCATCAAGTGCATTTGTTAATTGAGAAATATAACCAAAGAAGGCTAGTGGTGATGTTTTGGCCAAGAACTTCAGAAAAAAAAGACACGTTTCTGTAACAGCCATTTGAGCAATATGGTAACTCTCAATAATATTCACTAATTTCTTCAAACACACTTCTAGAAATACCAGAAAATACTACTTCTTCTAGTCACAAATCCTTCAATCTACTTGCCATCACACCAGTTTACTTTTTACTTTAATCTTTTACTTTCAAAGTAAACAGTTGTTCAGAAATAAGGTTGAATATATTCAAGATTCAAATAGTTCATACTAACAGAATTAATCTCGTGTTTTTATTTTCCCACATGAACATTTGTTTGTTACTTCTATGTCTGTTGTAGATTTTAAATATTGGCTTTGATACAAAACATGCATTATTTACCAAAGACTGGACATGAGGCAAGTTGCTAGTACACTTACTGAGCTACTACACAAAATGTTATGAAAATACTACTAAAATGCCCTACTTCATACAGAATGAGCATTTAATACGTGAGAAAAGATAAGTCATAGGTTTGTGCAAAATTTGTCAAGGAAGATCTTGTTTTACATCAAGCTAAATTCAAAATCCCATTTCCCTGGGAAATTAGAAAGTGTCAGTATTAACTTCCATCCTGTTTTATCATCCCAAAGAAAGTCAACATTTCCTACATAAAACCAGCTTTTAGTCATTACCAAGAATCACACTTCAGCAATATGTAAGACATTAATTTGTTAAAGCTGGTCCAGAGGAGAGCTATGAAAATTTCCAGAAAATTATACCTCTCACATGAAGACAGGCTGAGAGAGTTGGGCTTGTTCAGCCAGGAGAAGACAAAATAAAACATTACG
Source organism: Pterocles orientalis (assembly GCA_011057875.1). Taxonomy (NCBI): domain Eukaryota; kingdom Metazoa; phylum Chordata; class Aves; order Pterocliformes; family Pteroclidae; genus Pterocles; species Pterocles orientalis. Next base: position 655,781 of record WKFP01014153.1, read on the forward strand.
TATAAAAATTCCTTTTTTTTTTTCCCAGAAAGTACATTTTCCAATGTAAAACACAAGTTTCTAGTCAGCCCTAATCACTTCTAAAACCTAGACTGCTTTCTTTTCATAATCAGGAAAGCAGTGAATGAAGTATGAAGTTAGTCTCTTCCCATTTTTACATGCAGCTGGAAACTAGATCCTGTGTGAACAACTTGCTATAAATGAGGCGGGAGCCTGCAGCCTGTCTTCTCTGAACTTTCCCTTGTGTAAAGGGGGAACACAGGGGCAGATAAAGTCTTGACTCTAGGTTCATCCCTACTCATGCAATGACTAGAAGAGTTAGCCAGGCACCAAGGATGAAATAAACTTCACTCTTCAAATAGAACAGTATTGTACCTCCAGGAAGGCTGGGATTCACTGTCCTGTGTATTAACTGTGTTTCTGACTCAGAACGCTTCTTTGCTCCTGTTTTGGAAGCAAGCAATTCACAGGTTGATCTATATTTAGATTTGTGCCAACAAAGCAATCCAGCATTACTGAAATATGACCCAAGAAAGCCTCCCGAAGTTAGCTCAAGAAATTAGTGTATTTTACAGCCAGACACAGCTAGTCAATGATTTATAGTAATTTACTCACAGTTCCACAGTCAGGAAATCACTGCAGAAGGAAGAAAACAATAGAACAATCCTAAACAAGTAGTATCCAATTTAAAAATGAATATATAATGCCTGTTGATCTGAAACGAACATTTAATTATAATTGGTGCAGCTTTTTAATTGAGTAGAAACAGTAATGGATAGTTTTCTATCACACGCTAGTCTATCCACACTCTCACCCCATTGCAGCAATACCCAACTGCTTTCCAGTAGTGCATTAAGCAACACATCCTTTGTTCTCCCTTCCTCTGCCTGAGGCTAGAGGTTTGTAGAAAGATTTGCTTTGATAATTTGGGTGCTTTTCTTTAATGTATATGTTGCAATGTATTTACGTCATAAAGTCAGGTTAAAGAAATAATTTGCATTCGTATGATGATGTTTGTGATAGTCTTCAGCTCCTAAGGGAGTTCATTCCATAGTGTTGGACCAGACTTTGGAAGTCTTTAACCTTGTGCACAGAGTACATTAAGGCCAAAGAGTAAATACTTTTTCTTTATTTTTGTCTTGTTTTTTTCTCCTTAAGCTTTAGCTGATCTTCTGGATCACTGGTTTTGAAGGTGAGGTGTCTGCGTCCCAGGGGGCGTGCAAGACAATTCATTGGGGTGCAGCAAGAAAATAAATTTTGTACCATTAATTAAATAATTAATTGATTAATTTTAAATGTCTTTCTTTTACCTTTAGCTTATCCTTTTTTAAATTTATATTTCTTGTATATGTTTCATAATGTACATAATACATTAGGACAGTAGTACATGTATATGATTTATAAACAAAAAATATACATATATTGGGGTTGCATGCTCAAAATTTTTTTACAGATGGGGTACACTACCAAAAAATTTTGGAGACCACTGTTCTAGATAGCAGTTCCTAATGATAGTGCACCCTGACAACACAGACTGAGATCCCAAGTTTCAATTAGTATTCATAAGTCAATGCAAAAAAATCCAAAAATATCTGTCAAACATACTTAAAAGAACCATTGCTGTTGTGGAGAGTTGCAACAACCTTCCCATATCACATGGATTTTCCTGGTGCCAAGAATCTCCTGCAGTAACAGTGCACAGCTGCTGTCTAACCAAGAGGTGGAAAGAATACGAGAACAAGGCATGACAGATCTGGCGACACAGGAGTCCCGCTGCCAAACAGGGATGATTAAACATTGCGGGATTCTTGAGCTCCTAGTTGGGTATTGACAAGAAACCCAGAATTGCTCCCAAACTGTGTACTGAATGGACTGTGGATTTGTGCACTCGCACAAAGGAAACTACAGTGGACACATAAATTCTTCAAAAAAAGATCTGTGAGCACCTTTTCTGTCTTGCTGAGATTTCTGACCCAAGACTGATACCATTATGTCGTATCCTCAAAAACTCAATCGAACTGCTGAAATGTGTGTTGATGTAGTTGGGTGACTGGCTCTAAGTGCTTTACCAATAGCACCTCATTTTGAAAATGTAGCCTTCCTAGATTAAATCAAAATATTACAAAGGTGCCAACTGTAATTTTTAAAATCCATGTGCATATAAGTGTCTACAGGCCTTCTTTTGTTTACTGTGCTTTAACATAATTAACTCACTTGTATGCCTAATTTCTAGGAACGCTTACAGAATACACTGACAGAAATTCAATTAGCCACTTTGATTTAATGTTAATAGTACTATACCTTCATCCATTCTCTCACACACAAAAACAATTAAATGTTTTCCAGTTTACTTACAACTTCCAGAAAAGCCTCAGTAGTTACACTGAGGTAAGCCTGAAGTTTTCCTGACTAAACCAGGATTTTACAAAGCATTAGAGTTCACATTTTAGCAATATTATAAAAACAGTGTTTTTTTAAAAACAGAGGTTTTTTGCTAGTGAAAACAGACATGCCTTTCTGAAACACCCATTTGGCAGCAACAACATTCCCCACAGCAACATAAGGCTGCTAAGATTCAGTAGATTAGGACAACAGCCTGTCCATACCATAGAGAGGAAGAAGAGGAGGAAAATAGAGGATGTTGAGTAAGAATACTTCAGACAGGCACCAGAGGCACTGACGCTTCTGGGACACACTCCAGGTCCATGCCACAGCGAAGGGAACAGCCACTTAAATGTTTAGGCAACACTTTCCCAACCCCTAGACAGGGTAGCCAAGGAGGCCGTGGGTATTACTACTATTATCGTAATTTGGATAGGGGAATGCAATAGGCATAAGGTCATCGACACTGGATGTGGGAACCCATGCAGCACTCCGTGTAGAGAGGAGCATGTCAGCATGGCTGAGGGCTTTGATGGTTTGGGAAAATGTACATTAGGGAAACGGATAACACAGAGGCAGTGCAAGAGCAGTCAGTGTTGCTGTAGGCTCCTTCCCTTGTGTGTACTAGCCTGCTCTGGGAAAAGGAAAAAGAAAAGGGTGCATTAGGTCAGGGAACGGCTGGTGAAGTGGGCAGGGGACTTCAGTGAGATTAAAATGGAGTGTCAGGGGCCTGAGCCCACTCCCATCCTCCCGGGGGTTTGGCTGCCTGGGCTCAGGCCAACTCAGAGACAGTTCAGCTGGTGACCTTAGGAAAGCTCTTCCAAGAGTAATGCAGAGCAAGCGCCTGGCCAGGGCTGCCCCTCCTTCCCCTGGGACCCACTTTGAAGTTGAGTCTCTTTCCCTTGGTCCCTGTCTGAGTTACACTGCAGCTGCACTGCAGCCATGACTATGCGCTGCCTGACAAAGACTGCCAGAAGAAAAGAGTTGCATGACCATAACTGGCATTGGCAACAGCAGAAACTGCAACATCCCATGAGTACATCAGTAATACCACTTGAGAGTGCTAACCCTGTTCCTTTCTGACCTGGCATTAGCATCTTTGACAACTGATTTCACTCAGTTTAAGGAACTTTGGTTTAAAATTGATTTTCTGAGTTATTAAAGATATTCTGTAAAAATATTTTTAGGAATCACTTGAATTCCCACCAGCAAACATAGTTATCATTACAGCTGCTGTACAGAATCACAGGATTAGCAAAGAGTGCCACAATAAATCAGTCTCTGTTGTTTCCTTATCTCCCCCCAAGACAAGGATTCACAAACATTGTTCTACAAAGAGGACAATTTAGTAAGCAAAATTTTCAAGTTTCACTTCTGTTCACCACTGCATGGACTAACTCCGCTCAGTTGACTGCAGCCCATGATAACCATAATAACTGTTCAGAAATTAATATGAGGAAGGTTTAATGGAGATAGATGCTTTCTGTGAACTTTGGTAACTTAAGACAGAGTACCATTGGACCACTGGCAGATGTAGAAATAAGAAAAATGTGTAAGATCATCTAGAAAAACAACAGATGGAAAGTAGATATTATAACAAATAGAGGGCTAAATTGGATTACCTGAAGTCAGCAGTCAGAGCATTAGGAGAAGTCTGCAACCTGACTGAAAAGGCACTGATCAAAGTCACAGGGAAAGTACAGTTGTTTAAGGACCCAGAAGAGGAGCTTCATTCCCTTCCTGATTAAAGGGTATCTTTCACAGCTTGTTCACTCCCTGACAAAGCACATCTGTCCTAGCTGCAGACTGAAAAATAGAGGACTACTGTGGAGGACCATCAGAAAAACAAAAGACATGAAATCCCAAGAATGTACTATTTTTTCAGTCAGGTAAAAGTTGAAATCCAGAGGCTTTCAGAGCTGACCTCCATTCAGAGCAGACGGCTAACCGAAAGAGAAACAAAAGAAAAAATCAGAAAGATAAGAATAAGAAACACTAAAAAAATCTTAGCTAGAAACAGGCTATGCTACTTTAAAAGAGGGCTGGAACTAAGAGGAAATGCCTTGCATTTGCTAAATCTAAACTGGCCATAGCTGTAGCCATAGGAACACAGAAAAAGAATCCCTGGGTCACCCCCTGAGCACTTGGCCCCAAGGAGTGAGCAGATTTCCAACTCCTGCAGCATGCTTCAGATCAGCTCTTCCAGTCCTACTTCAGGAAAAAACCAAAACCCACCTCCCTAGCAAAACTCTATGTCCTTTCTTCACGGAAGCACATGAAAACACACTTATCTAGTGGTAAACACATGCTCAAGTGGTTTTCTGGAAAAAAAAAAAGTATTTTTCATTTATGCTGCAGGTGACTGACTAAAACAAATAGCAGTGCTGTCCATGTGTAGCATAAGAGGAAAAAAAACAACAAAAAGCCAACTGTGCAAAGCTACAACATTAAGAAGACTGGAATAAGCAGAACTTCTCCCAAAAAAAGCAGTATCGTTAGTAGCCATAATAGCAGCAACAGCAGTGGATAAAGCACAATCTGTTGGGAAAGATGTCTAGAAGCCCCAACTCAAAATACAAGAAAAGACAAGCTAAAGAGATTAGGAAAATACTAAAAGAGAAGAAAACAGAAAGCAGAAGATAAACTCTACAACTCACCTGTCACATAGCAACAGTTCGCTGAAGACAGCGGGGGGCATCTGGCAAAGGAGGGCAGCCACTACCCGTCCCCTGGCTCCTCCTGGCAAGGTGATGGTGCAGCCAGAGGAGAAGGTTCTAAAATGAAGGGTGCGCCTGGAAAGACTGGCACATCTGTTCACAGCCAGGCAGATAAAACTCTTCTTAGAGGCCTATGTGCAACTGGACCCCTCTAGGTTTAAGGTAACAGGAGTCACACACACGGAGACTGTGAGAAAACGTGCAAACTGGGAATTACTTCCGGACCCCACTCCATGATGTGAACTTCCCCCGGTAGTGAAAAATCTGCATGAGACACAGCCCCAAAACGGACTGTCCCTTGGCTGAGAACAGCAGTGCCATCCCACATCCAGGGCTCCCCGCACATCAGGCAGTCTTTAAAGGAATAGCGCAGGTTCTGGATAAGAAAATTATGGATTTAATTCTACAAGACTAGTCATTGATAATTACCTGTTAGACCTTTTTACACAGTTTTGCAGAATAAGAAGGCTTTAACACCTTTGGGTGTTTCAAATTGTTTTTATTGCCAGAGCAATATAAAAGTACTTAGCATAAAAGAGAATTAAGCCAATAATGTGTAAAAGAAAAGGCAAGGACATGTCTGGAAGAGCTGTAATACCCAGAGCGTGTGCAGGACTAAAGCATGCACTGGCACTCAGCTCACAGACAGGTGTGTCGGTCGGTGATATATCATTCTTCCTGTTGTTTCTTACCACTCCTTTGCTGAGAGCTTCCACACCCGCAGCTCTGTTGGCAGAAGGAATTAAGTGAGCCTTCCCTTGTGTGTTTCCAACAAGTCAGATGGATTAGTCAGCGAAGAGGGTTTAAACCAACCTGCTCACTTTGCCTGAAGCAAATGAAAGAGCTCTTAAACAAATCCTTTTACCAGGAGAGCTACAGCAGTACTAACCACAGCATCAAAGGGGTAGTGTGTAGGTGCAAACAGGCAAAATCTTCAAATGGCACAGTCAGATCTGGAACACTGTCTGTCCATAGCTTTACAAGTAGGCACAAGCTATGACATCTTATGTGCACAACACCTGTCCTTGTGCATATTTTATTCGACAGCAAATACAAAGTTAAATCAATTATGCTGAAAATTCTTCCACCGTGGGTTAGGTTAAGGCATGTTATCTCATACTCGCTGTGTGCTAAGAGCATGCTGAGAGCCATTATCAGACAATGGATAGTAAGTTTTATTTCATGACACCTTCCTAGCCTGTCTAAGGTCACAAGGTGTGATTGTGCAAAATTAAGTACTTGACCTGAAAAAGGTTGTGCTTTACCTTTCCAAATATCACTTACAAGGTATTCCAAGAGGAATAACTGCACAAATTCAATTTAAATTCAGCTTACTACTGAAACAGCTACTGATTGTAGTCCAAACATTCTGCTGACCCTTTAAAAATGTGTGAGGTTCTGTTGTTGGGAAGATGTTTTCAAAAGTCTTCTCTAATTGTAATCTGCAAGCAAGGATTGCGACATGAACAGATGTGCCTGTGCCAGGCAGGATAGCAATGAATTCTCGGCACACAAGCCGTCTTCCCAAGATGCTCAGTGCTCCCTAGCAGCTGAACCCGTGCCACCAAAATCTACTTCAGTATGTCTCCTTCAGTGGCACCTGAGCATGCAGTGTAAGCATAACCTCAGACTAGGAATGCCACAGAGGTTCCCAAGTCCTTCCACTTGAGCTTCGATCATTGTTTTGTCTTCCTGGTTCTGTGGAGCAGCACAGTTCATACTACATATGAGTGACAGCTCATACTATTTATTTTCTGCTACAATCAAATTTTCCACATTTGGCATATCAAGGCAAACGTGCACTCACTCCTGCCCCAGTAATAAGGCTCCAGTTCCGATACACTCACTTTGCTGTCTGATCCCCACAGCAGATCAGCCTACTCTGAAGAGTAATGCTTTTGCTTGAGACACAAAAGACCCCCCCCTCCTATCTGTTAATTTCTAGCTTCCAAAATCCCTTGATACGCAGGAGCATTTGAACTGAAAATTTCATATGCCTAATATAGATTTCAGGTAACTCTCCTCATCACAGAGACATGCTGTAGGGATCGGACAACATCCCATCAGTTTCGGAAGTTATCTTGGAAGAGTCAGCCCCATCATGAAAGTGTTTTTGAGATCACAACACGACTTTTGGGACACAAATCTTTCCAGATATAACGTGCTGTTAGTAGTATTTTGCTGAAAATGCTATGACTGTTATACACTGGATTTGCGCAGTGCCTCTCATGGCATGATCTACTTCTCACTCTTTTCTGTAAGAGTTAGATCAGACTTTAAATAACTCTTCTTAGCTGCAACTAAAGGAGACGCTGGATGTGTGTAACAAGCTCACTGCCCCTATGGATAACACATTGTGTCTAACCAACAGGATGCTCTACATCAGGCATCACACAAGAAAGAGAATTTAATCCTCAGAGTCTTGCATAATGGCTTTTATCAGCTAAAAGTAAAAGATCCTGTTCTTTGTGTAGGAGCTTGCAGTTTGTTCATTGAAACCGTAATTCAGCAAAATATACAAAGACACATTTAAATGTTTTGGTGGAATGGGTTTTAAGTAGTTTTAAATATGGAATTGATCCGTGACGATATTCATCCACAAAGGAGTTTTATAAACCATTCTCCCCAGATATACACATAGCTGGAGCGATAAACAGGAATTCATGCAATGTTCATTGCCTTTCACAGCATTATGTCCATTTAACAATTTTTAAATATTGGACTTTCAAATCCTGGAAAACAAAAACAAGTGACAACTGAAGCCTTCCTAGGGTATATCCCCTGCACAAAGTACTACCAGTGACTGGTAAGTGCATAGTTTAGATTTGGGTTGTTCTAGATTCAGAGCAAAATGACACACTACAGCACTGTATACATCATGATGCATCGATTATTAATTCCACTCATGTGAGGCACTAGCTTTTATTTCGCAGGAAGCCAAATCAGTTTATGGTTCTTTCCCAATGAACTGTAGGCGATTTTTATGTCTTTCTGTAACATAGAGGAAAGAAGCAGAAAGAACCAAAAGACCACCAGAGAAATAAGGAAGCTGCATGTTGTATCTGGGGAATTAATTTCAGAATGAACAAAACAGCATTTGCTACCTACAGCACTAGGACAGTTAACCGCTGAAGATTTCTCTCCTGTTCTGTTTCACCAAAGAATGTAAAAGGAAAGAGATTCTAGCTGATTGTCCAAAAATATGAACTTCAGCAGTAAACACTCAAGAGCCTATGGGAGAAAAAGGTATGTTAAAGAATTACCATGAGGTGCATATTAACGATTTTTTTCACCTATGAACTTTAGTAGCATGTAGGTTTGTCAGGGCGACTGAAAACCAGCTGATACAGTAAATTAATGTTTCTACAAAATAAACACATTTTTGCTACAGGATGCTTTTGAAAATATTTAGCCCCATCATGAACATAATACAAAACCTCAGTACAATGCAGTCTGAAAGCAAGAATTTCTGCAATGAAGATTAAGTGGTTTGAAAACTTTTGCAAATTACTCAGTGACAAGTATTATGCAAAAGTTAAGATTATCTAGGCAGAACTGTGTCCATGAAGACACTCAGTAAAATGGAATTATCAAATAGACCAATACAACCTTGATTCTGGTGTGACAGAGCCATTATAGACCAATTAAATTAGCCAGAATGATTTGGTTAAGTTTCCTTTGTTGAGTGCACTGCACAGCGGTGGAATCCCCTGTAGCAAGCTGACAAAGCCAGGCGTGATGAGACAATTTGGGGTGAGCTATTACTAAAGGTCTTCTGAACAAGCAGCCCAGGAAAGCCCAAGACGTTGTCCCTGAGCAACCAACTGTAACTTTGAAGTTGGCCCTGCTTTGAACTGAGTGAACTCCAGACGTTTCCTCCAATCTAAATTATTTTATGATTCTGTATCAATTACCTGCTACCATCAAATAACACTTCTTTGCACTCTGAAACAGGGACCCTATAGCTCCTTATCCTACCATCCCTCCTACATATCCTATCCCAGCTCATTCCTGGATGTCCACTCGGTAGGTTTTAAACACACCAGTCCCGAGTGCAGGTTATGTTCCCCGAGATCCTAAGTAGTCTGCTCCGTAAATGTGAACCCCATAAATGTGAGCAGGGATTCTGAATGTAAATGTGAATGTAAACTTTCTGCATACACTCACTGCAATCTGTGCTAGTTTAAACATAGAGAAATATCCTACAACAAAAAACATTTATTTAAAAACAATATAAAACAGGCAAGAAATTCTAATGTAGACAAGTGCTGAGGTGCTAGTCAGCTGACGGATGCTGACAGGCAAGGATCAAGTGCCACAAGTATCCAAACCCACTGACACATCACAAAGTCTAAAACTTTAGGAAGTACAGGTCTGTTTTGCATTTTACGGAAGTTGTATCATGGGAAACCTTTGCTTCGCTTGAGTCGCTGTCTCCACCCTGTGCCCCAGCAAGGCACAGCAAATTTAAAAATTCTTTATCTCCCATCACTTCTCTGCCCCCTTGCCTAAATTTAGACCATGTTTACCCCTCTCCTGGAAATCCGATACTGCCTTTTACAGTTTTTGTTTCTCCATGACCGACTCTCCTCTCTTCCCCAGAATTTTAGAAAGATTTTCTTAAATCTTTCCAGAAGTAGAAGTTAATTTTCTACCAAAACTATTTGGAAGGAAGTAACTATTTGGAAGGAAGAAAGCATTCTTGCTTACAGGATCATTTGCAGCATTTATAGGATTCTTGCGAACTCTTCTCAGAAGTCCAAGTCAAAGCCAGCCCTCCCAGAGCCCTGCATATTTCCAGACCAAGACACAGAGGAATATCTTTATTACTGAATATATGACATTACACAGCAGCTACACCACTGTACTTCTTCATCTGGGCGGCTCCTTTTGTTACCTGTTGTACTGGGTCTGGCCGCGATGGAGTTAATTTTCTTTGTAGCAATTGCAGGGGGCTGTGGTTCAGATTTGTGATTGCTGAGCAGCGTTTCCACCGCATCAAGGCCTTTTCTGTTCCTCACTCTGCCCCCCCCCAGTGACCAGACTGCGGGTGCCAAAGAGGCTGGCAGGTGACACAACCCGGCAGATGACCTGAACCAACAGGAGAGCTACTCCACGCTGCGCAGGAGCAGCTCTGCAGCGGAGCAGGCAGCAGGGGGTTCGGGAAGTTAACCCCCTTTCTCACAGGAGCTGGCTGGGCATCGGTCTTCCCGCGGGAGGTGGAGAGCGACTGCCTGAGCATCCCTGTTGTTTGCCTTCCTTCTTCTCACACTCCTTCCCTTACCAAACCGATCTCTATCTCGACCTACCAGCTTCTCGCTGTTCCTCTTCTCTTCCCCCGTGCCATCCGGGGTGGGGGAGCAGGGACGGTCCGGTGGCGCGCCGCCCGGCTGCCCCGCGGGGTCACCCCACGGTGCCTGCCCCGCGCCCCCCGCCGCTCTCCCACCCGCGGAGCCGGGCGCTCACCGCCCCGGCCCCTGCGCCCTCCCGCCGCCACCGCGCCGCGCCTCGAGCTTTCGCTCCGCGGAGGGACCCGCCCCGCCGGCACGTGCGGGCAGCGTGCCCGCCGCACGCGCCGTCCGGCGGTCCGCGCCTGCGCCACAACGCGCCTAACGGTACCGTCGCTCCCGGCTCCCCGCCGCGCAGACCTTCCGCCGCGCGACCCCGGGACGCTCAGCCGCTCCCGCCCGCCGCGCGTGCGCGGGGGAGCAGAGGGGGGGCAGCGGCCCCTCAGGGGGAGGG
>WKFP01014153.1:666641-705321 GCA_011057875.1 Pterocles orientalis
GCGGTGGCTCTCCCGGTGCATTGTGGGAGCAGTCCGTTGTTCATTTGCCATTCGACCTGATCCGGGGCCTGTTGGGACGGAAGCGCCGCCGAGCCGGATCCATTGTGGGGAGCTTGCGGCGGTGATCTAGGCCGGAGCCGGAGGGGACAGCGGCCGGACTTGGTTTCTCTTGGCCGCCTCCCCTGCCCTTCCCGCACGGCAGCCGGCGCCTCCTTCCCCCTTCCCGCAGGCAGAGCCCTCGGCCGGGCGGAGAGCGGCGGGCCAGGGGCGCGAGGCGGCGGCGGGCGGGGGGCGCGCGCGCGCCATGTTCGCGGAGATGAACCGGCGGACGCTGGCGTTCCGGGGCGGCGGCCTGGTCAGTGCCGCAGTGGCGGCGGCGGCCGGCGGCGGGGCCGGCGGCGCGGCCGAGGCCTGGGACCGGCAGGACCCCGAGTCGCTGAACGGGCGCGGGGCGGACGAGGAAGTGGAGCTCGAGGGGCTGGAGGCCGAGGAGCTGGAGGCCGCCGCTGAAGAGAAGGAGCTGCTGCTGCCTCAGGACGTGGTCTCGCCCCCCGCCGCGGGCCCCATGTTCGTCGAGAGAAACCGCCGGACACTGGCCTTTCGGGGCGGCGGGGGGCTCCTCGCCGCCCCCTCAGCCGCTAACAATGGCTGCGAGGCTTCGGCCTGGCCGCGGAAGCACTTCAATGGGCGGGGGGCGGACGAGGAGATGGAGCTGGAGGGCGCGGAGGGCCTGGAGCCGGAGGGCCTGTTGGAGGGGAAGGAGCTGGTCCAGGACGGGGGCTCCCTGAGTGACAGCAGCGACGACGAGGAGGACGGCGAAGGGGGCAGCCTGGGCGACGGCAGCGGCGCCGAGGGCGGCAGCTGCAGCAGCAGCAGGCGGTCCGGGGGCGACGGAGGGGACGAGGCGGAGGGCAGCAGCGTGGGCGCGGGGGAGGGGGAGAGCATCAAGCATTTCCCGCTAGCCCGGCCCAAGTCGCTGCTGCAGAAGCTGCACATCTCCTTCCAGGGCTCCTGGCTCAAGGAGTTCCCGTGGCTTTACTACTGCCAGGAGACCGGCCTCATGTCCTGCGCCTGGTGCACCGCTGCCCTGGCCGCCGCCGCCCCTCCCGAGCTGATCATGGCCGGCGGGCCCCTGCCCGGGGGGCACGACGAGCTCTGCAAGGGCACCCGCAACTACAAGCGCGCCCTGCTCCTGCGGCACCACCTCTCCGCCGAGCATCGCCTCAACGAGCCCGTCAGCGCCGAGCAGGTACGGGACGCGGCGGCCGGCGGCCTGGCCTGGGGGCGGGTGGTGTGGGGAAGGCGTACCCCGACGGGGCCCCGCGCCCCCTACCAGCGGCGCGGGGGAGGGGGAGGCCGGCCTCGCCTTTTGTATAGATGGGGGTTTTTTTATGCCCACGTGTGTTAACTTCTTTAAATGGCTTCCTGTGTTTGTTGTTGCCCGAGGGCCGGGCACTCCGTGCTGCTCTTGCACGCCGTCAAGGGAGCGGGAGACGGGTCCGCTTTCCGATCTGGGGTGACTCCCGCTGGGTTTGCGCAGGCACAGCGCCGGGAGCGCTGCGGTTTTGCAGCCCGGGAGCGTTTGCACGAACTGTTTGCACGGCTATACTTGAGTGACGTTACCTGTTCGGAGGTAGCGAGTGCCGTTTTCATTAATTTGTTTATCTCGTGAAGATGAAGCGGCAAAGTGGGTAAAAGTTGCGTACGAATACCAGTATTGCTGCAGTGATTTAAAAACACTCGTTACAACTTCCTCCTGCGGTACCGGAGGAGGGAGGGTAGTGTCCGGCTAACGACTGTGTGCGAAACTGGTGCTTGGCAGCGTGAAATCAAAATTACTGCGCTGTTCTTAACGGTATGGTCCCTGTGCACTAATCGGATAACTCCTCTGTAGTCAAGGCTCTCTCGTTTAAATCTTTTTCCCCGATTGTGTTGCTTTGGATTGAGATACTGAGCAAGAAGTCTGCAGTTGCTTGGTGTATGTTTGAGATAAACATGTGGTTTCCTGAAAGCCATGTTAATATGCCAGCTCTCCTATAATGCTTTAGGACTAGTGAAACTCCTCATGTTCCCCGCTGGACTTAAAATTGTTGTGTTTCTTGGCAGCTTTTATGAATAAAGCAGAGCTAACTCCAGAACATATGGGGATGAGAAGCTCTTAAGGAACACTGGTGTTGAATCACCAGCCTTCTGCAAGCCTCTCCTCCTAAGGATGTCTGCACCACAAGAGTTCACTCAGATTGCCTGGCTGGCGTTAAACTTGTCAACGGGCACAAACTAATATGCTTCAGGGTAGGCTAGTACCATTAGGCTGAACTTGAGCTGTTAGCCAGAATTTATCCCTGATCACTCTGTTTTCAGTATTTATAGCTCAGTTTTAGTTAAAACACTGTCCTTGGTTGTATAGGTGTATCTGGAGTCTGAATTGTAGCGCAGTACTTAAATGGAGCTTGTTGCTTGAGCACTTTAAGGAGCTCAGGGTACCTTGGACAAGAGCTTGCTATTCTAATGTTTGGGTAGGGTATGAGGGTGACAGATAAAATGTTAGGTGGACATAGGTTTTCTTGGAGCTAGTTGGAAAAGGAATGCAAGTTTTATGTGGAACTGCTGCAGGATGGCAAGGAAAACCTCATGGTGCATAAATACCAGTTATCCAACATATTATTTTTTGATTTATAAATTAAACATTCACCTTAAAGATGAGTAATACTGCCTTTTCACTAAGTTTATTTCTAATGCAGGTTACTGCTACAAGCATTTCATGGCAGTAGGTCATCTCCTCAGTTTCCTATGATCTGGTGTTTGCTATTCACTCTGCAGTATTTTGGCCCAACTTGCCTTAAAGAACTTGTTTCTAATTTTGATTCCCAATTTCTTTTACCTATTTATATATTTGAAAATATTCTTTTTGTTTAATGTTATTGTGGTATATTCCTTACCATCTTGTTGCCCAGCTTCTAACTTTGATTTGTGAATGATTACCCTGTAAAGGTATGTTCTGTTACTGTGTAGCTTCACGGTTCATTAGATGTTGCTAGTTCATGCCACACTTGTAAGTTTCACTCCCATTAAAGCTATTTGTAAATGAAACATATTCCAAGCAGTTTTTACTACTAAACTTCTAGTTTTCTCTTTGTGTTTCTATTCTCAGTCTGTCGTAACTGTCATAAGACTATTAAATACTGGGAGGGTGAAAGGGGGGACAGAATATTGGCTTGCATGTCACAGTAGCCTAGAAGTTAAGGTAAGTATTTATTTGAAGATTAACCTTTCATTTGTTGTGGGAATATTTATAAAAATTAGCTTCTGCTTTTATACCACTGAGAGTTTAAGAAAAAATATTTCTAGTAACTGTAATAATAAATGGATGAGGTGTGTCAGTGATTCTTTTGTTTTGCATTAAAGATAAGCTTCTATAAGGTAGCTGTACAGAGATTGGTGTTTTCAAGTGGAAAACAGAGCTGGCTGCATCCCTATGCAATTACATTTCAGTTAAAACTTGAAAGGGAAGGAATTGTAGTTTTTCAAGGCTCAGTGTAGTTTTCTTTGTGGTGCACTTTGAGATTATACTTTATTGTAAATTTTATTAAGAATTATTTTCTTTCCACTTTTATGTTTAGTTTCCATATCCTTTCACACTTTCAGTAGGACTTGAATATCTCTTTAATACATGTTTAAATTAATACTGAAACAACAGTCCCATTTTTTTCCTTAATGCCACGATACCAGATACTTGGAACAAAAGTAGGTAATTTGTACCCTGATGGTATTTCCAACATACATAATGAGGCAGCAAAGCTGTTTAGATTTAATGAAACTTGGGAGAGATCTTTCAGCCTTTGTCTGGGAAACAACACACATGTATTCTTGACTTGACAAGCTTCAACTGCGGGGCATGTTTAGCAGCTGCTAATAAACATATGGCATAGTGCCACTGTTGAAGTGCGAAAAGGAAATTGTAGGTGTTAAGACAGTAAAGCAGTGGAAATTTCTATAGGTCTGTTGGATATTACACTCATGGAGAAATGAGTGATGATTTTGGTTTATTTTTGGGATACATTTAATTTGGAATGCCAAAATACATCACAAGTGTTTGCAGCTGCTGTAATTCAAGGGTATTGAGCTGTCAATGCTTCTTTCTAAGACAAAAATGTTGACTCCTTTTTTTCTCTTCTAGTTTTTAAAGTAATCTATCTCCATATTAAAGCTTAAGGAAATTTATAATTGGCTTGAAACAACCTTCTTTTTTTAATAAATGGGCTATTTTTAAGAAATAGACACTTAGAAATCACGGCAAAATATTTTAATTCTGTGATTAATTTAGATCCATGAGGTAGAGATTTATTGGCTGCTGGGGGTTCCTCCCCTCAAAGCTGGTTCTTAAAACATTTTCTCTCTGGACAGAATTTGAAGCTGAGCTTTGGAAATAGTGCCAGAAAAGCTTTCTCCAGCCTAACAGGCATGTTGGTTTAAAGCAGCAGCTCTCCAAAAGGAGGAAGGCCTTTGATGTGTTATTTTTTCCATGTGAACTGTAATTGTTTGCTTTGTGTGAGCAGTGATGAATAGAACTGGTGCTTCAGATGTAGGAGTTACATTATAGTGTTCTGAGTTAACTTCTTGAATTATTCTCAGCAGAGCAAAAATGTTGAAGAGGACATCGGGCCTTCAGAGTAAGGGCTGTCATTTACTGTATTTTCAGTGTTTCTTTACAGTGTTTTTACCAGACCTCAAACTGCTTGATTGGATGTTAGGCACTTAATTGAACAGTTTTGAATTGCTGAGTTTTCTCTGAGTGATGCTATGGCATGTAAACTGCAGCGGAGCACCGTGTGTGCAGCTGACAGGACCGTCTTTTGAGATAATTTTCCTCTGTAGCTTAAGAAGTCCCTGATAGCTCACCTGTGTTTGAGGATCAGCTTTTCAGGATAAGAATTACTTAGGGAGCATTGAGAAGCTGTTGTATGTAGAGTGTGCTAGTGGAGAAGGGATTACAAAAATGTGGCATAACTACTTCTCATGTACATACAGCTGAGATGAAATCTATGGTTAGATTGGTTTTGGTTTTGTTCCCCCCCCCCCTTCTTTGCTCTCTCACTGTTCTTGCTCCCAGGTGACAGAGTATGCTGCTGGTACAGAAGGAGAAAGAAAAGCGAGTTTCTAGTAGCAGTTTTTGATCATCTGTTTCTGTTCCTGTTAGCTTGTAGGCAAGTTTAATTAGTGAATTATACATACAAAATAGTCATTTATCTTTGGATGTATTCAAATAAGTCTAACTGGTTGAAACTGAGCACAATATTAGTTTGCTTGAGCAGTCTCTGTTCTCTTAGATCACTTCTTAATCTCACATACAGAGGGAAGCTTTTCAGACTTAAAATGCTATAGATTTTCCCAAATAAAACTGAAATAGTGCTGATTTTTATTCTAGATCTCATATCAGTTTTATTAAAGGATAAGGTGGTTTGGTGTAGAGATAACTCGGGTGAATATTTAGTCTGTATTCTGAAAATATAATTGACGTATAAGCAAATATCATTAGTTTGTGATGCTCGTCAGAAAAATGGTACCCTTATGATGATGTGCTATGAGCACAACGTAAGTAACAGAAGCTTGAAAATATACTTTTAAAAATTTTCTGTAATGATTTTCTGCACCTTACCTCCTATTGAACCGTATTGTACTTTTTCTGTTCAAAGGGGAGATGCTTAAAACTCTGCAAGGGATATAGATTTTCTTTTCTTTTTTCTCATAGTAAATGTTAATTCTACTTGTCACACTTGGTTTATATAGGCTTGGTAACTGTTCAGATCTTGGGGCTTTCATTTTATTTGAGGTGTGGCCTTAGGGTTAGCTATTTCCATAGCACCAGTTAAACAGTTGTTTCCAATATTAGTTAGTTTTAAAAATATTTAGGCACTCATTTCTGTAAAGCTGTAATATTGTTCTCTTTCACCTGACACACACCCCTATAGCTTGGACATTAGTTGCATGATGCCTGCCAGCTTTCTGGTCTTTTTATAATGAGGACTTCAGTCTTGTGTTTCTGTAGTACGTTTGTGATCTGCAGCTCCTTTTTACCATGGTGGCTTGTTGTTTTCTTAGGGGAAAAAAATTGTAAGTCTTGTCTTTTTTTTAATCAGCTTAATAGAGTACATTTTAACTGAGCATGTGTGTGCACCCAATCTCCATTCTTTAATCAGACATTTGTAAAAATAAAAACTGCTGCACATTATTTTTGAATTATATGTGGTGTTTAATGTGTTCTCAGAGAATGAAATTGTCAGCTATCCTAGCATCTAACACTTACTGTGTGAGGTGCAAGTCCCTGATTATTGAGTTTGACTAGAGTGACAGCACTTCAGGGTAGAATAGTTTTCATCTTAATCTGATCCAGAGTCAGTGTAACTGGTGTTTTGAAACTATGCAGTGCTCCATTGCTGGAGTGACAGGAAGATAGTCCAGATCTGAAATCCACTGAGAACTTAAAGAATTATATAGACTTAGTTGCCAGATGTTTGGGATGGACTTTGTTTCAGAGCTCTGATCTGAGGGGGTACCTGGATATGTCAGAAAAAATTAAAGTTGGACAAAAATCTCTTGCTTGCTTTCACATAAAAGCCTAATTGCTTCTATTTCTACCTCTTTTTACTGAGGTGTTTTTCAGAGAAGGGTAGAGATGTAGAAGCAACTTGAATGGGACAGCAAGCTGAAATTTCTCTGCAGGAGATGCTGCAATGGTACACTTTCTTTTTTTGCTTATGTTGGGCATTATTTGCTGCTTATAGTTGTAAATACCATTTCAGAGGAGGTAGTTAGAGCCCCAGTTGTTATCCCGGTGATCCACACTGGGATTATAACTTGAGGGGAATACTGATGTAATGCACTAATTCCTATGTGGTTGAAAGAGACTTTTTAATATTTCTGGTTTCTGCCGTAGTCTCAAATAAGGGTAGTATCTTTCTGTAGCACATATTTTAGCCCCAGTATAGATTATGTGCTCATAACTGTATTAGCATTACCTTATTAATGCTGATTTTAACCTGTAATGTTGAAGTAGTTAAGCTTTAGTTATACCTTTAGCCCCCAAATTTGTGAGTTGTTTTAGAAAAATCTGTTCATCTTTCATCATAAACCGTATTGGGGCCAGACAGTTTTAAACTGTTCTTATTTGTGAGGGAAGAAAAGGGAGTCTTAGGGATACAGTATAACACAGATTGTGTTATTGTCGCTGCTTTTGATAGCATTGCATATCAATCAGTGTAAGTATGGTCTCAAATATGCCAGTGTGTGGTGTTCTCTGCTTTGTTCTAGCTGCTGCTTTTTAGCAGCTCAGAATCATCATAATCTAAACATCAGTTACACATTTTCTAAATGCTCTAAAATCCAGTTCAGATCTCTTGTTTCTTACAAGCCTCTCACTGTCTGAACTGCTCTTTAATAGCAACTAATTTCTTGGTGTTGGATTGTCTGATGCTACTTTTTAGCAACATTTTCAAGCCATGTTTGAGATAACATCTTAAAAAGGTTGTAGAGAGACACGTAATTACTTATTGTGTGTATAATACGTATGTACCAGTTAAGGGTCTTGCTACTAGAAATTTTCAGTGAAGCTTGATTCGGTGAAGTCTCGGTTAAGTAATGTAATGGAAGCTTAAGTTTTGTTTGGTCACCTGCAATATTCCATCCACTTGTCCTGTAACTTAATACTAAGCCCGCCACAATTTGAAAATAAAGAATAAGTGCCTAATTTGTAGAACTGCATAAGAAATATATCTGGTATTATAACTACTTCCGTAATATGCTTTCTTTAAAACATGTGAGACGGTTAGATTGGGAGGTCCAGACCTAGTCTTTATGTATTCATTTTTCCATGTGAGAAAATGTTGAATCAGTTATCAGGAATCTACTTACCCATTTAAGTGGAGGTGTCTAGGGAAGAATGGGCGTTGGATGCTTGAGAACCATCTAGTTAAATCTTCAGAAAGAGACTCCTGAATATTTAGTGTATATGGGTTAAGGAAAAACAAGTACTTCACCTCCAACTAAATCTTTCCTTACTTTTGGCTGAAATTTCTCTTCCTTTGCCCTCAAGGCAATTCTGCTAGTTCTGTTTCTGTTCCAAATTGAGGGGTGGAGGGTGCGGAATGAGATCGTGATTCTTATTTTTCAGAAATATTTTTAAAGTATATATATTCCTGCCTGGCTTTATGACCAAGAACATAAATCTAAAAAAAATTGAATAACATTATCTTCTTAGGTTTATTTTCATATCCTTATTATGGTGTTGGAGGACTAAGAGTATTCATTAAGAGCTAATTATGTTTTTTTTAATTGCAGGAGTCTGAGTTACCATCAGAACTGAATAATGAAGGATACTGTGATTTTAACAGCAGGCCAAATGAGAACTCTTACTGCTATCAGCTCCTGCAAGAGCTTAATGAGCAGAGGAAGAAAGGCATTCTTTGCGACGTTAATATTGTGGTGAGCGGGAGGGTCTTCAGAGCTCACAAGAACATTCTGGTTGCAGGCAGCCGCTTCTTTAAGACTCTGTATTGCTTTACAAACAAAGAAAGCCGTAACCAAACCACTGTTACCTATTTAGACGTTGTTGCCGTTCAAGGTTTTTCTGTCATCTTGGACTTCTTATATTCTGGTAACCTCGTGCTTACGAGCCAAAATGCCATTGAAGTCATGTCAGTAGCAAGCTACCTTCAGATGACTGAGGTTGTCCAGTCCTGCCGCAACTTCATTAAAGATGCCTTAAACATAAGTATAAAATCAGAAGCTCCAGAGACCGTTGTAGTGGATTACAACAGAAGATCTGTTAGCAGGGATGGTTTGTCTCCAAGGGAACAGAAAGTTGCCAGCTTCTGGGCAACTCGAAACCTTACCAACTTGGCAAGTAGCATAAAAACTGAGAACGATGGTTACCCTATTGATGAGGGCCAAATGGAAAGCTACCAAATGAATGACTGCAGTTGGGTCCAGGACAGCTCACCTGAAATGGCTGAAAATGAATCTCAAGGTGAGGGAAAAGTTTTTGTATGGAATGACATGGGCGCACAGGGACAATCAATTCAAGAACCTGGAAAGGCAAGAAGGAAAAACCAAACTGCCAAGAGATTTATTTATAATATACCACCTAATACTGAAGAGAACTCCGAAGATTGTTCAGTGTTGCAACCGTCAGTCCCATATCCAGAAGAAGATTTTTCATTTATTAAAGAAGAACCAGGTAAATATTGCTTAATGTCTGTCATCTCATTTGAAAACTGAATTATTGAATGAAGTACATGACAATGTAACTTTTGTAAAGGTCCATTGGATAGAATCTTTACAGTTGGCACAGCAATCAGGTTACTAAATTAGTAATCTGGTTTTCCACCTTGGGACTCAGCAGTGTACCTTTGGCTAGAGAAAGGAATGACAGGGCTGTGCCGTGCTGTATGTAACATGCTGTTTGCATTTGATGCAGGAGTTGAGGATTCTTACCAGCTGGTAGAAACTGAAGTTTACATTTAATCTGTAGCCACTATAAGGTACATAATCAAGGAGTGATAACTGGTGGCTAATGATAGCTGGTTGGACAGAGAGAAAGGGCCTTTATAATTTCTTCTCTACACTAGCAAAAGAGTTTTCTGGTAATCTCCCTCACCTGAGTGTCAGCCAGAAACAGAAGCCAGCTTTCTGCTGCTGTTTATTGTAGGGGTATCTGGGAAGCTACAAAATGGAGTAATCCTGGTTAGTATACTAGAAACTCTTAAAACAGATTTGTGAAACGGGCTGAAAAGGGATGCCACAATGACACATAGTAGAGGGAATACCCTTTTGTTGAACTACTCCTTAAACAAAACCTGAAAGTGACTGAATTCATACAGTTCTTTTCCTTAAGGATCTATGGTTAATGTAAATGCTAGAATAAGATTAAATACCTGTTTGCTAAGCAAATGTGGTCACACAAAGAATTACAAGCAGACTATTCACAGTGTAGTTGGGATTTGGGGCAATGTAAGTAAGTTCTGGTTTGTGTCTTTTACATTATTATACAGTGTAAATAGTTGAAGTATATATTTGAAGTACTGCCATTTACCTGTATCACTTTTAGATAAATTATCAGTTTTGAAAACTTACCCCAATTTAGGAGCCAAAGGTGGATTTGAGACATAGCTGGAACCAAGTTCTTTAGATGTGTCTGTTTCCAAAGTATTTTCAAATGTATGTTCCCTTCAAACATCAAGGGACTGTAAACCAGGAAATCAGCACTGACACTTGTGGGCATAAAGGTTGCTATTGGAATACAAAAATACCCTGAAAAACAGAGATGTAAAAGCAACCTGAGTTCTGGGAGGGTCTAAGAACCTATGTTTATTTTGGTGGAAGGAAGGATGGCGTTGGTTTCTTCCTGTATCCTTAGACTTGTTTGAAAACAAGGCTGAAAGAAATCCTTTCAGTGGTGCCAGGGACAGGCCATTTCTCCTGGGGCCCTGACCTGCCTCTGCCTGTGGTGTTGCGGGTGCCAGTCTGCATGGCTGGCAGCTGCTGCGGTGCCAGAGGGCAGTCAGCAGAGGGCATGTGGTGACTCTGCACGGGCTGTTCGGTACCGGTGTATGTCTCTGAGCACCACAGTGATGTGTGACACTGTAGGGTGGTGCGCACCAGAGCTACGGACATGGACATCTGGCATGTGAGCAGGGGCAGCCGCTGCAGGTCACATCCGTGTAGTGAGCAAGTAGTGTAGCACAATAGGAGCAGCCCTGGAGAAGCAGCTGTGCTGAGGAACTAGCGTTCATTCTGTAAATGCTTCAGGGGGTTGCTTATCTCTAGTCTTCATCTCTGAACTCAGTGGGTAGGTCTACTTTAGCTTTGCAGTTCAGCTGGGGAGTGTGCACTTGTAAAGTTAATTTCCTGATGTTCTCTTACAGTCTAAGCTTTCTTAGACTGCACAGAATTTCTTCTGGCTGAAATGGAAATAGAAACTGTGCTTTAGAAATATGCCTATTGAGTGCCAACTGCTAACAGGCCTTGGGTCCACAGCGCCAGGTTAGATTTAGCCTTTAATAAAGCACCTTTAGATGTTTATAGTGGGAGTGTTGAGTCCTCAGCAGCCACACAACAAATATGTTTGGCTCCACTAGTTGCTAATACACACTTGATTGTAGTGGTGTGAAAAAAGGGCAGTGGAGGGTCTGGAGCAGCAGCTGATGACCTGTATATTAACTGCACAAACATCAAATTTCTGACACAATTCAGTATGTGATTTCTGTTTCTGATTTATTTGGGGTAGATATTCAACCTTTTTTACTGTTGGAAATACCATAGAGAATATATCTACCAAATTATGACCCCAGCAACAGAAATAAGTACTTGCTTCTATTCTCCAGAATTTGAGTATGTGCTGTGGAGCTTTCTTGAAGAAATAAGGGAGGATATGGGCAGTGCAGTAATGATTAAACAAGTTTAGTGCTTGTTCATTTTTTTTTTTTTTTTTTGGACAGAAGCACCAAGATTTCCAGTAGTTCATTGTGCTAAAGAATTAAATTACAAAATACATTCGTGCAACATCTTGATGAAAAGAGCTGTACTAGAGACTAGGGGCACACTGAATTTGTGCTGTGGTGTCTGTCCAAAAAAGTTGAAAGTTCTGTGATTGCAGGGGGGAGTTTTTCTTGAGCTATGAAATAGTGTCAACTAATGATCTCAGTGGTACTTTCAGAGCACAACATAAGTGTTCAAGTAAGTAATTACATTCTCTGGTAGGTAGAGTTAGAACTATTTTAGAAGCTATATGTATTATTAATATTATAAGACCTTTACTTTTATGAAGTTCTTATGTGCATGCACGTTGTTTGAAACAAGAAGATATATTGGAAGTAGGATTTGGTATAGCTTACTTTCACTCATAGTCTCTGCTTCAGCATTGAGTGTTCTTTCTCCTCTACTGCTGGCTAGCTTTTTCTTTGCTCTGCAGGTAAATTACACTTTTAAACACTCTTCTTTCCTCCTGAGAAGAGGGGGGAACAGAGAATTGGAAGAATGACAAGAATGAGTTGTAGAGTAACCTGCAGGTTAGACAGTAACTTTTTAGTTGTGGATTAAATATCTTGTGGAGATTAAAAGCTACCAAAATAGTGGGCTCTCAGAGTTAAAATGCATGAGAAAATGTCTTCTGAAGAAGATATAAGACAATGCTGTGATAAGAAAAAGAATAGTAAATTGTTATGATGAAAGCTGAGGAGTGCGCTGTCCCTTTGGTTGCTAAAAGGGAAAGAATGAGCTTCTATATTGTGTGTTCTTATGTGCTAGTGGGAATGATCAACACCAGCTGTGGTTACGAGATGTGTCCAGTTACATGCAAAGTGAGTTGCTGTGTACTTGATTATGGTTTTGGGTTGTCTGGTCTTTTTGTGAGAGGAAAGAAATGCCATAGATGTGGTGGAAGGGAAGCTCATTTAAGAACACTCCTCTCACTAAAAAAAATTTACCCCAAAAGCCACTACCTTGTATACTGTAATAAATGGATTTTTCCAGTTGGGTACTGTTAGGTAAGTATTAGATCAGAAAGCTTTTATTGCTGTTTATCTATCTGCTACCCCTTTTGTGCCAGTAGAGCAAACATGTTAAACTGCTCCTTGTCAAATGCAATTTTTCCTATTGTGTGTGTCCATAAGGATATGTCAGCTTCTCCTTCCTCTCACCCTGTGTTGCTAATGAGTTTATATTTAGCACCTTCCCTGTAAAAGTAGCACTTTGGTGAGCTTCAAAAAACTCTTGAAGTTGAGATAAATTTTAAATTGCATGTACTGTCTTACTTCATTTACCTACTCTTACTGAAGCTTTCAAGCCTTCTCCAGTTTTAGCTATATTAATTCAAATAGCTGTGTTTCTTCATGCTGAATGTTACCACCTATCTTACTATTTTCCCTTCTAGTTGATAATCTGCTAAAAAATGTCTTTACTGACTGCAGCTGTGGTGCATCCTACAATTAACTGTTTGCCCTGGTGAAAATAACAGTGCAACCAGTCAAGTGTCTTAGTTTCCAGTCAGTAAAAGCTCAGGGTTCTAATTTGTCTTATTCTTAATGTCTGTTCATAGTTTTTTATAAACTTTTGTCACTTCTTGAATTTGTTTTTCATTTGGGCCTGTTTTTTGGAGTGCAAGTGTTCTATCCTCAGGCTTATGAGCAACACTTAACAGTCGTGCTCTGGCTTTCCAGAGCTGACTGTGTTGATTCTTAGAGACTTGTATGTAATACACCAATAGCTTTATGAAGCTATCACTGGATTATTTGTTACCATGATTTTTCAGGCTAGATAATGTGTCACATATTGTGCTGGGGGTAAAGGATGAGGGGAAAGGATAACAAGGCCGGGGTGAAAATAGGCCTTTTGTTGAACAAGAGGGTTCCTGAATGATTTTGTAGGTATTCTTAAGGAATTCAGTTCAGCTTGCTGAAGAAGCAACTATCTTTCAGAAGGATACAAGCAGCAGCTAAACCTGCTTACAAAAATGTAGTGCTGGTCATAGTTTTCCTCATGATGTGAGGGAGCAGCATAACACAACTTGATCAGCACTTTACAATAAAGACAGGGAACTTTTGTATTTGAAGAAATCAAGGTAGGTCATTCTTGTTCGTAGCTGAGTAGAATAGGCTTTAAGTGGCATGTAGTTTGACTAAAAGATGTTTCCTTCAGCTGTTCTTTTTCAGGTTCTCTGTTCTTGCCGAGTTGTTTTGCTCACTGCCCAACCATTTATTCTGTGTACATTCTGGAATTCCTGTGTACAGAATTTGGAGTTGTTTTTTGCAGTGGAGAAGAGAGGCAGGCAGCATTCTTACTTGTGCCAGTTTCTGGCTGGTTTCACTAAATATATCCAACCAGAAATGTGTTCATAGTTTAGAAAATTTGTACTAAATGTAGAATACCGTAGCATGGCAAGCTTATACTATGTGTTCCCCCTAAAGCTCACTGGAGTACTTGCAATACACTTGCATTGGTAGGAGTATAGTTTTAGCAGACAACTTCACTTTAACCACTAGCCTTTGTTGGTGCACCTTTGTTAGTTCTAAGCTTCATCCTGTCTCTTATGATCAGTTCATGTTGATGAAAAGTCTGAGCTGCATAAAAGTTCCAATCTTTTACACATTTGCTTGCTTGTGACTTGAGCTGATCCCCTTTCTATAGGGAGTAATGTTGCATGTTACTTGTCAAGCAGAACATGACAACAGACTGTCAAGCTTAGTTTGTCTTGTACTCCCAGATCTTATTATGCAGAGTTCCCAAGGAAGTATCTGAAGTGGGGTTTTTTTGTTGTTGTTGGAATTGTTGGGGTTTTTATTTGTTTTGGTATTTTTACAGATTTGCACTTCTGTCTGGTA
This sequence comes from Pterocles orientalis, assembly GCA_011057875.1. Taxonomy (NCBI): domain Eukaryota; kingdom Metazoa; phylum Chordata; class Aves; order Pterocliformes; family Pteroclidae; genus Pterocles; species Pterocles orientalis. Next base: position 681,014 of record WKFP01014153.1, read on the forward strand.
CCTTACTTTTCTTCAAAGCCCAGTGTAAAAAAAAAAATAAAAAAAATCCCCTGTGTTCCTGGACAAAGCTAGGCTTTGGTGAAGTAAGTCTGGAATGAATGATGCTGAGATGCCAGTTCAACTCAATTATGCTGCTGCTTCTAAGACTGCCTGCAATTACAGAAGCTAGCATGAAATAAAGATCTTCTTAGCATTTCCTTTCAACTGTTTTAGCATAAAAAGTTGTTCAGACCAAAACAGTCTGTACACAGCAGTGGTGTCGGTGCTTATGTCTTTACAGAAGAATAAAATGAAGACCCTTGTCAATTCTTGGTGTATTTGTCTTGACTATGGTGACATCAGTGGTCTCTGATCATGATGCGCAGTGGTACTTCTATTTCCTGTCCCTCAAGCTGACATTTCATTCTTCCCTTAAGAAAATACATTTACAAGCTGCAACATGTAGCTGATAAAATGGTAGCAACAGCAGTTCTCTAATACTGATGCAGAAAGAAACTAATGCCTTTACTGTGTAGAGAGCCCTTTTATTAGAGCTAAGATGGTAATAAACTTAATTTTCCTTTTTTTTCTATTGGATTTTTTACCCCCTCATTAGGGAGAAACTGCCAGCTTTGAGGACAAGTCAAACCTATTTCCTTGGATTTGTTCTGCATTCACTTTTTCAAAGAGTCAGTAAGAAAACAGGAGCAGAACATAATGCCAAGACATTTGATTTGGTTACCAGAGTATCCATGGCTGGTGTTTTTTACTGTATTGATGCATCACATGGTTTAGTGAGTTAGGTGGTGTTGGGTTGGACTTGATGATCCTTGAGGTCTTTTCCAGCCTTAATGATCTATGATTCTGTGATCTTAATCCTAAATGTCGGTCAGTCTCTAGGAGTTTCATGCAGCCTTTCAGGTGTGTATCTCCTTGAAAGTCCTACTTTTATTAACACTTTAAATATAAGCCTTAATGAAAATGGGATGTGAAATGTTTATATTAGAAAGTCTTTGAGTTCTCTCTTGAATGCTTTACTTGAGGAAAGCTCTTGAGGTACAGCCTTAAATCAACTTGTTTGCAGTGTTCACGATCTGGCCCTTGACATCACAACATAGTCCAGAAGTTTATTGATGAAGGTATTTCGTTGACGGTGAAGTCAAGAAGGGTTATTTTCCTGAAAATAGCTTACTGAGTCTCGTACTGTTGAACATCTTCATCAGTGATCAGGATAGTAGAATAAAGATGCCCTCAGCAAGTTTGCAGACTACATCAAATTGGTGGGAGTGGTTGATATGCTAGAGGGCAGGGCTGCACTGTTTTTCAGACAGACCCCAATAATCTGTAAGAATTGGCCAACAGGAATCCCCAAGATGCTGTGCAAGGACAAATGTGAAGTCCTGCATCTAGAAGTAACAACCATGTGCATCAGTACAGGCTGAGTGGCTGTGTAGTAACTGTGGAAAAGAACGGGGGATCCTTTGTGGACTGTAAGCTGGATGTAAGTCAGTAGTGCATCCTAGGAGCAACGACGAAGTTAGCCTCATAATGGTGGTATTAGGCAAAACATAGCCCTCAGGCTGAGGGAAATGGTAATAATACCCCTGTACCTGATCAGGACCGGCAAGACCACATTTGAAATGCTGTGCCCAGTTTAGGGCAGCCCAGTACAAGAAAGATGCTGGCAAGCTGGAGGGCGTCCAATGGAGGTGCACTAAGGTGGTTAGGGTGACAGAGAGCATAACATGTTCAAAGAGAGGCTGAGTAACTGAATTTATTTAGTATGGAGAAGGCTGAGGGATCTATGTACCTGCTGTCTTGTCCCAGCTTAAGGGGGATTATAGAGAAAATGACCCAGATGCTTCTCAGAGGTACCCAGTGAAAGGGCAAGAGTCAGTTGTCACAAGTTGCAGCTAAGGAAATTCCAGTTGTATGTGAAGAAAACTGTTGACCATGAGAGCGGTTCTGTTGGAACAGATTGCTGCACAATAATAAACATAGAGTTTATAATAATAATAAACAGAGTTTATGGAATCTCCCATCCTTCTAGATATTTAAAACTTGGCAAGGTCCAAAGCAACATATAGTCCAGCTTTGAAGTTAGCCCTGCTGTGAGCAGGAGGTTGAACTAAGTGACGTTCAGAGGTCTCCTCAGGCTTACGTTTTTGTTTGAGTCTGTGATAGTCCCTGAGAACAATAACTCCACCACAAATAAATTATTGGGATGAGGAAAGCTCTTACTATCTCATGTTCACTGATGTAGCCTTTATGGGGAGAGATCAGTAAAAGAGCTTTCTAATGTGAATGGCACCCCTTTCTCAGGGAGGAGTTTTTCAGGGAATGTATGATAAGCAAGTTGAAAAAATAAGTGGATTATATATTTGGCATCAATTGATGGTCATCTGGCAGGGTTAGTTGGTGATAGATCTGCCTCTGTAGTGAAGGCAATAAACCATTTTTTCATGAATGAGAAACAGTAAAAATTAGGAGCAATTGGGAGCGATATATAGAGTATGAGTAAGATTGTGTTGGCAGAATGTCTGAAGTTTGAGCCTTCTGTTGCAAGAGGCAGTTGAGAAGTAACACAGTTTGACTCTTTTCAGGAGCGAGGTTAAAGATGTGAGTAATACACTGGGAACAAATGGAATGCAATACATTTTCTTTCCACCACTTTCCCAGTATGTCAGTCTTGGCAATGCTGTTTCTTCTGTTGTGTTATCTAACATAAGCAATAAATCCAGCTCTCTAGCAATCCAGACTGTATCAGTAGCTTACTACTGCTTTCTCTACAATCTATGGCCTAATTGCTTGTCCTGTCTACTTTCTGTCTTTTTCAATTGATCTGAATGAGCAGTCAATATCAGAAAACTTTGTGAAAAAATAGTAGTATTCCTTTTTCTCCTCTTTTGCCACTGTTTTTAGGAGTAATACGTAAAGAAAACAAAAGTTAAATTCATTACCAACAATTGTATCTAATGCAAAGTTTTGCCTCAGTGCACCTGATGTCAATATCCCTTTCTATGATGACCTGCTCAATGGCTTCTGTCATTGATCTTCTCATTAATCTCCTTGATCATCCCCTACTTGGTGGTCTCTTTTTATTCCCAAAATATCAGCATATTTCTGGTTGCAGAAAAAGAGCAAAAGTTGTTAAACTAAGGATGTTTCTTCTCAGATGCTTTCTTTTTGGTGATACTCCCTACCTTTTGCCTTCAAAACTGAAAAACAGTGTGTCTGACTTCTGGTAATTCTTTTTCCTGAGGAAAAAACACAACATTAAATCCTTTCATAAAGTTTTTGTTAGCTGTGTCAAAGCCTACAGAGCCACTTAATTGTATTTTGAATTGTCTTTATCTCTTCTCAGATTGACATCTTGAGAATTTTAGTACTGAGAGTTAATCAGCTTATTGATAGTCTGGTTTATTTTTATTAGTTTGGATTTGGTTTTTGTGGGGTTTGTTTGGTTGGGGGGGGGGGGTTGTTGTTTTGTGGGGTTTAAGATCAGGTTACTGATAGAAATGTTCTCCATGCAAGATAAATTAAGGGTAGATGTTTTATATGTGCTTAATCTAGAAAGCAGGTTTTCTAGGTCAATGAATTATTCTAAGAATAAGCATTAGGTTTAATTATGATCTACTTAGTCCTGTGCTGTGCAGAGACTGAAGTGTCTGTAGCAGCCTCTTATCTCTTGTGGTTTCTGTGCCGATGTTCTTTCATGTTATAGCAGATCTTCAAATTGGAGGTAGAAAGATTTAGTAGCTATTATCTATACTAGACTACAGCTCTTAAGTCTACTTGACTCTATGCCGAGTCTTACGCTAAGATCTAGATTTAGGCAGGTATTTGAGCTCCTAATTTCCCTCAGACTTCAATACCATCTGTGAGTGTAAGTGTTCCTAGTGAAATTCAGTTTGTGTTTCTCTTAGATCCAGAAGAACTGTCAAAGTGATAGTGTTATAAATGTGCTCACCTTGGTACAGCTCTTACTTATGGTCAGTCTGTGTGCTTATTTTGAAGGAAGCAATGCAATATTGTCTATACAGAGCATATACGTTACATCTGTGAGCAGTAAAGGCTTGGTCTGTTGCTCTTATTCCTTCCATAAGGGGCAGAAAAAGTTGCTAAAATATTTTGATCACTGGTCAACTACTGACAGGAGAGTTCTATTAGAAAGAAAAAAAAAACTATAAAGAAAAGGTCTAATATTTTAAATATATTATAAAAGTGGTTTTATTTTTTTCCTGCGAGATCCTGAAGCCTGCTTTAATTTTGAGGCTTTTAGCCTTGAGGTCAAGTCATCTTTGCTCTTGCCCAGAACTGTACAACACTGCTTCCTCACTAATCCTTTCTTGTATATTACAGAGGAGGTTTTACTGCTCACCTCAAAGGAATGTGTAGTTGGCATGTCTATAGGGTATCTGTTTTATATTCCTTGAGCTGCTGTGAGATGCCATTGCTGGAGTTCTTAGCACAGAATTAGTGTAAGGAGGTTTTGCCTCTTTTGGATATAACAGTTATTAGAGTCAGTAATTAAACAAATAAAAACAAAAATTAAAAACCATTTTCCTCACCACCTTGTTTCTTTAAGGAGAGGGAGATTTAGTCCCTTCCCATACCCCCTCACTCTTTCTATACCAAAATAGCTAGGTGGATATGCTAAAATACTGGAGTTTCTCTTCCTTTGTCTGCTCAATCACTGCTTTTTAAAAGGTCCAATGGAATACCTGGGTTAGTAGTGGTGATCCAGATTTGCTTATCATTTGCTGTTGTCTAACAGATAGGATAGAATTGTAAGCTTCCTGTTTGTTAATTGTAAATAATAATTAATTTCTTTTGAACTGTTGTCTTATGTTGCAGATGAAACCACTGCTGCCAACTGTAATACTGTCTGAGCAGTAAATGAAACTACTGTATAGGTCTAATGCTGTGAGGTCTAATGCTATTAGGACTTGTAATCTGTACTATTTTTTCCAGTAAAACTGTAAGTTGCAAGTGTTTTGGTCTGCAGCTTACCACCAGCTGCATGAAATTCTAGTTTACACTAAGAGAATTTTCTTTCCTGGAAGAATCCTTAGAATGAGCAGTATAGGGGCAAAGGAAAAAGTCTTTGGACTATCAAAATATACAGTCTCAGACTTGAAGTAAAAATGTATTGATTTGCTACGAAGTCCTTCTCAAGGCTTTTCACAATGCTGACATTGGGAATCTGGTGTGAGGACCTGAGCACCACCAGACAAGTAAAAGGAAATCTGCCAGTTTCCACTGCAGTTTGTTTATTTAACAACTGTGTGCCTGTGAGGAAAGTAATGGATTTATGAGTTCATGTTTTCCAACAAACTTATGTCTTGGGGATTGGGGGGAAGATTGATTGCACTCTTGCCAGAAGTCTTCGACCCACAAATATGATTTTGTCAAATGCCTAGCGAAGCTTTTTTTGTGTGCTATTTATAGTTCTCCTCTCTGTGCTGTGTAATAGTGGTTCCATATTCACTCATGCAGTTCTTACTTATTACAAAAGTACAGAATTAGACACACAAGGATCTTTTTAAGGCACTGTTCACTTCTGAATGGTTTTCCTCTTTTAAAGAGGAAAAAAAGGCTACGAAGGCCATGCAAACTGCATGAAGAGCTTGTCTAAAGACTAAATGTAAATAAGCAAACTAGTCTTTTAAGCTGGTATATTCCAAGTAATTATGGTCTCTTGAATTGATGTGGTTATAGAGTAATGGAGATGATTATTCAAAAAAGCATTTAGATATAGCTGTAGGATACTTTATGTAAATAAAGGTATTTAAAGCACTTTATATCCCACTGAGATATTAAGGCAATAAAGATCACATCTCCAGTAGAAAATGTTTACTTTTGTACCAACTAGACTGCTTGTGGTAGACCAGATGAAGTCACTGCACAAAGGAGTTGTGAAGAGAATCCATTGGAAAACTTTTTAGCCCTGTCACGATGATAGGAGGGAATAAATATCCTTACCATAAAAGTTCCTGTAGTATGAAAAAGGCTTTAAATTTTTCTCAGGATGGGGAGAAGAATTGGTGCTGTGGAGAGTAGTTCAAAGTTCTAATTTAATTGAAATTAGGAATGCAGTTATTTCTTCCTTTCAGTATTGAAGAGTATGTGAAAAAAGATTATAATTACTATTTCAAGGTCTGAAACTTTCTGGTCACAGTTGAGAAAGGATATATATTTTACTAATCAACATGACTTATTAGAACTCAGAAAGCTAATGTAAGACTGTGTCTCTAATAGGTACTTCAAGTGACTTCAAGTATGGGCTGCTGCCGGGTACTTCAACTGACTTCAAGTATGGATTGCTGCCGGGTACAACTGACTTCAAGTTTGGACTGCTGCCGGGTACTGCAAGTGACTTCAAGTATGGACTGCTGCCGGAATCTTGGCCAAAAGAAGCTTGGGAAAATGGCAAGTATATGGAGGAGAGGAGGTTGTATTTTTGCCTCTGATAGGGGTTCTTTATCTTCTGTGTCACTGCTGATAGTATTTGATTTATTTGTTTAGATATTAAGAGTAAGTGTTTACATAATCTTCCGTATCATTTGCCTCTCCAGATAATGTTAATAGGAGTACTTCCTCCTTGGAGGGAGAAAAAGGAATTCAAATGTATGGAAAAGTAAAACCAGAACATTCTGTTAAAAATAAAAACTTCATTGCAATAAAGGTTTTGAATTCAATGCAGCCATAACTAAAGCCCTCTTCAGTCAAACCTGTATTATATAACATACCCTTACACAGCTTCGGTGCTTTTCTTAATAGTTCAAGCAATTGCCTGCAATTATTTTTCTGTCTGAAAACATACCAAAAAAACCCCCACCATATCTAAGGTAATTATTGCTAGATCCTTAAGATACATGAAGTCTTCAGTAAAAAGAGGCTCTTAAGGACTGGGTAATGGTAATGCGTACTACCTCTTCTCTGTAATACTTTGAGCTATTACTAGGATGTTGTTTATGTTTTACTTTCAATATTTTGGTTTTTACCATAGAATAAATTGGGTCAGCAAAAGGTGAAATTCACTAGCAGGCAAGGGATTAGAACTCATTTCTTAGGTCTGCATCTTCTTAAACCATTAAATTCCCGTATATTTTACAGCCCTGGTGATGTGTATAAGACTGCAATTTAAAACTTTTTTTTTAACTTATCTAAGCCATTACATGACTTTAGGTTGACATGCAGCTTGCATGAGTGTTCTGATATACAAAGGCAAACTTTTGAATATTAGCAAAACTTAACTTGCATGTTGTTACAGATTTTGAAGCTGGGAGGAGGCATTTTAGATAGAGGCATGCAGGCCCATACACATAACATACAATTACTTCTGCTTTCTTGCTGCCAGCATGAACATTAGAAACATGCATATAATCATGTAGCCTTAGCCAGTGCTTTTTGGATGTTTCTAGATGGTTACAATTGTGTTCATAAATTATCTCACCTGTAGTAAGTTGAGTCAGTACCCTATTCTCAAAATAATCCTGTGTGGCCTTCTTCATAGCTGTCACAGAATTCTGTCCTTGTCAGTTTCACACAGTAATAGGCAGGTGTAGTAAACCTGTTCCACATACATCCTGTGGTCCAAGGATATGCAAATAGCTCTCTTCCATCATAAGGAAGAAGGGTGATATTGCTGCTTCTGGAATTTTTTTCTACTCTCTTTATTTTTTCTGCTGTTTAGACCAAAGCAGATTTGGGGTAGGAAATAGCTAATATCTGAACCAGTAACTTTCCTTTTTATCTATTTCAGAATTTTGCTGCCTCTTACTGTCCTGTTCCTTTTGTCAGTATTCATTCCTGCTTAGTTATATTTTCTTTTTTTATTTATGTGTAGAGTCAGATCTTGGCAGGCAGTTCCTGCACATAATTCTAAACAGAATATTGCGAGAGAAGAATGTAACTAAGTGCCATGGGGCTAGATGGTTTCTAATCCAGAATAAAGTTTTCTGGTATAGGTGACCTAGAAAATGGAATACTGATAACTTGTAGCTAACTTACAGATTCATGAAATAAGACTTCTTTTCAAGGAATTGATCTGTACTGCTGTAGTAAAAATTCCTTGATTACAAGTAGGTATTTTTCTAGCAAGATCATACATGCAGAACCTACCGGTATTTGTGGTTTCTACAAGCAACGTTGTCCTGATTTGGCTGAAGAAAAGTCACGTGGTTGCTTTACTGTTTTGGCACCTGCTTATTTTTGTGCACCAGGCAGAACATACTGAAATAGGTTTTTTGTGTTTCATCGTCTTTTTTCCTGATGGCTTATTTTCTTGTAGGCGATTCCTCAGCTTTAATCATGAACAAGTTGAAGTGTCCACACTGTAATTATGTAGCCAAATACAGAAGAACACTAAAGAGACACTTGCTCATTCACACAGGCGTGAGATCTTTCAGTTGTGACATCTGTGGGAAGCTGTTTACTCGAAGAGAGCATGTAAAGAGACATTCCTTGGTAGGTTACCTCTAGTGTGTGTGTGTGTGTGTATATATGCACATGTATGACTGGATTTTAATGGTTTTTTTTCAGGTGTTTTGGTAGTTGGAAGAAACACTGGTCTCTGATTTGCTGTAATGTAAATTGTTTTCTTAATCTAAAACAGATTAAGATAAACATCTCTTTGTGATAACTATACCTTTTATATTCTTAATGGAAAATGCAGTATCAATTAAGACAGTTGCTGGAATTCTGATAATTTCAAGATGATTTTGGAATGACATGATAAAGAGATGCAGTATATGTAAGTATTCTGTAGATAATGAAAGGGAATTTTGGCTTAGTGTTACTGCAGTAAAATAGCATATCTACTTGTTCCTATAATGCTCCATCACCATTTTCTGTGAGGACACCCTGTTAATCAGCAGTTTCAAAATATCTTGAGGCAGTTCTGAAATACTTCTTTCACAATAAGATAAAGCTATAGTATAGTATTTGCTTCAAGATCTAGGAAAGAATGAAAAATATTTGAGATGCAGAAAGTAAATGTCCTTCTGACTTGCATTCTACCAATACCGTAATCAGCCGTTGGGCTTATCCTGTCCTGTGCGTGTTGCATAACTCAGGATTTAACCTGAGTTGTGTTTATCTGAGGATCCAGAGAAAGTATTATCTGTCTTAGGTATTTTGCAGGTACCTTGTATCTAGCCTGTAAGGAAACTGAGACTTCATTATCATATTTACTACATAAAATCCAAGGTGTGTCATAGGGGAGTATTAAAAGCAAGGTTATATTGGTGGTGAGAAGGCGGTAACATTTCTCCAGTTTGAGAATTTAAACTAATTTTGCAACATGTTTTGCAGATACTCAAAATAGGATAGTACATGGAATGGGGTAAATTGCACTTCTCCATTTTGGTAGCTCTCCTCAGTCCTTTGCGAATCATTGGACCCCCTTGCTCCTTCATGAAGGTGTTCCATAAGTCTCCATAGCCTCCTTGCAGTTGGCTTTTGTTCCTCAGTGAGGAGAAAAAGTGGTTGTGAGCTTCCAGGTTTTAATGCAGATGCAGAAAGAGCTCTTGGTGTAAGTCTTCCTAACTTTCCTTTCTAGCTTTGGCTATCATGAAATGGACTTCCTGTTAGCCAGTAATATTATTAAAAGTAAATAATTACCTGAGTCAGCTTGGGATATAATTCTAGAAGATATTTATAAGACCGCTGTAGTAATTTAGTGTTCCTTAAACTGCTCTACAGGTAGAAAAGGCATATTTTAATAGCTCCTATGTAAATTTTAGAACCGGCCTCATTTTTAGTTTCCACTGGACTTCTCATCTTAGATACACATCTTTCCACCCTGCTACTGCTGATTTTCTTCCTCTTCCCATGCCACCTGGTGAAGGCTTAGATGCCTAAAGAGACAGGAGTACCTATGATGTTAGAGTCTGAAAGACAGGTCATTCTGTAGTGTATGTAGGTGGCTGCAGCGGTGGAGGTGGTGATGGTATGGGCCAGCTCTGTGGCTGGGCAGAGGAGGTTAGATCATTATCACCTCATTGGTGGGAATACCATGTAACATCTCCCAGCAGCTCCTCTGCTTCTTCCTTTGTGGCTCCTCAGAGAAGTTAGCAATAGTGGGTGGTAGTTGGTTTGTCAGGAAGGGTAGAGTTGGACTTCAGGTTTCTGTCCTGCAATATTTGTCATGGTTTAAACCCAGCTGGCAATAAGCATCACACAGCCACTCGCTCACTCACCCACAGTGGGATGGGGGAGGAAATCAGAAGTGAGAAAACTGATGGGCTGACATAAAGACAGTTTAAGAAGTAAAGCAAAAGCCACATGCACAGGAAAACCAAAACAAGGAATTCATTCACTGTTTCCCATCATCAGGCAGGTGTTCAGCCATCTCCAGTAAAGCAGGGCTCCGTCACATGTAACAGTTACTTGGGAAGACAAATGCCGTAACTCCAAACATCCCTGCCTTCCTCCTTCCCCCAGCTTTATATGCTGAGCATGACATTATGACATGTGGAATGTCCCTTTTGGTCTGCTGGGGTCAGCTGTCCAAGCTGTGTCCCCTCCCAGCTTCTTGTGCTCCTGCAGCCTACTCGCTGGTGGGGTGGGGTGAGAAGCAGAAAAGGCCTTGATGCTATGTAAGGACTGCTCAGCAATAACGGAAACCTCCCTGTGTTATCAACACCATTTCCAAGACAAATCCTAAACATAGTCCCATACTAGCTACTATGAAGAAAAAAATAACTATCCCAGACAAAACCAGTGCATTCATGACCAGATCTTGTAGCTGAAGATTTTTTTCCCCTCCAGGAAAGGAGATGAAGTCAGACAAGGTGAAACTAGGTACAGAGTGAGCTCAGCTCAGCCCTGTGCTTTAGATGCTGTGTGCTCTACCTGATGGTTTCAGAATACTTTTTTTCCTGTTAAACAGACGCCTCGAGCACTCTGCTTTGTGTGAAACATTATCATAACAAGTCTAGAGGCTGGGGAAAAGACATGTAGTACCAGCTGCACAGATTAGAGAGAGACTAACTATTTGTTTCTTGACCTTGGGGTTTTTTTTCCCTCGTTTGGGTGGTAATGTCTGTTTTATCCAAAATGGCAACTTTTTCAATGTGACCTCAAATGAGATATTTAAGCACATAGTTGTAACCTGCTGCGGGAACAACCTGATACACGAAGGAAGTCTTCGACTTAATTTTTTTCCAAAATGATAAATATTATACATGGTTGCTGAAGTCAGCAGCCTTGTACAAGTAACATACTGTCAAATTCAAAATTAAAATTTATCTTTAAGTTGGTCAACAGCAGGCTTCTAATTTTACACACAAATTCGCTCTACATACAGGATAAAAAAATCCACCCAAGTGATGTGGAAAGATGTTGGGTTTGGTTGTGATGGGAGGGAGATGTCATGGAAGAAGGTCTCGTAAAGACAATTTTCTAAATGAGATATGATCCTGTTTGCGGCATAAGTGTTTATACTGTTCTCATTGCCTTTCAGAGTCTTGTTCTGTACAGTGATTAGTCGTAAACCAAACACCTGCTTACAGAAAAAGCAGCTGTTCAGCTACCTGCTGACGAGTAAGCAGGTAGTTTGATTGTGGACAATAGCTTGTATAGTCAAAACAGATCTCTTTGTAGTACTTCTCTTTCTATGAACAGTGTTCAGATATTTTTCAGAAGAGTTAAAAAAAATTTTTGTGTTAGTAATTGCTTTTCTTAATAGTTTTCTAGTACTATATCCATGTGCGACCTGATATGCATATTTTCAGTTGTTAATATTTCTCTTCCATAGGTGCATAAAAAGGATAAAAAGTATAAGTGTATGGTGTGTAAGAAGATTTTCATGCTAGCAGCCAGCGTTGGAATAAGACATGGATCACGTCGTTACGGAGTTTGTGTAGACTGTGCAGATAAATCTCAACCTGGAGGGCAAGAGGGAGCCGACCAGGTGCAGGACACAGATTTCCCTAGGGATGAAGAATATGAGGAAAATGAAGTGGGAGAAGGTGACGAGGAGCTTGGTGATGATGTAGAAGAACAGAACAACCAGTCTCGATGGGATGAACCTGGGGAAGTTTGTATGCCTTTAGATGACTGACAGAGCATATGACTTCAGGATGCCACAAGTGGACACTATATGGATTGACTATTTGAATTTTTGGACTGAAGGCTTGCGAAATATGGTACAGGCTGGATGGTAGTTACGTTGCTGTGAAAAATGTAGGGTCAAAGCCTTATAGCAAAAAAGGATTATTAATTTTTTTATGATATTTGCACAGGACTGTACAGCATACAACCATTTGGTTGAATTATACAGTCTCCTCACATCTACAGTCAGTTATCAAAAGAAAAATGTATTTTTTATTATTTATAGGATATAGCTACTTGGGTCCTATTCAGACATAGTAGTAAATGTACTTATGTTACACATTCATGTATATGTTAACATGAATGAAGAAAATTGCAACTTGGTATGGAAATATAAAGAGAGCTTTCCCAAATCCACTCGTACCTTGTCAGTGAACCAGTGAAGCTAATCTAGGCTAGTGGCTCTTGTTTCCACAAGCGTGTCTTTGCCAGACAAACCTTACCTCTCCCATACTCTGATAGGTGAAAGCCAATAATTTAAATATGCATCACGGATAATGCCAACACTGTATTGAAATTTGGTTTTAAAATTTTTGACTCTATGCTGGCAGGTGGTATAAGATGATAAGCACTGGAGAAGTTAATAATGGCATTAATTTAGTGTCTGTTTCTTCACAGTTTTGAATTTTCAAGAAGGTTGTTACTGATTCATCAGTTTTAAAATGATCTTGCAGAAGAAATGATCAGTAATGAAGTATAGAGTGATCAGAGCATGGGTAACTCTTCTGCCACTTAGTGAGAAGAGATAGTCATGCTAAAAGGTATCTGATGTAATGTTTCCTCCCTCCTCTAAGGTCCCCCTCTTGAGCTTTTTGACTTCCCTGGTGTATACCTCAGTCCCACAAAAAAAAAAAAAATACAAGGAATGGAGAAAGTGTCATATTAAACAACTTTTTGGTTGGTAATTTCTTACTTGTCCAGTTTTTGGCTAGTTTATGTAATGTGAATTGGACACTAGGCTGTTGTACCCATTGTTCGTCATTAAAATGAACACACTCTTTTTTATTCTTTTGTACTTAATGCATTGTTGCTAGTGTTTAATATAAACCAATTATATTTAACTTGTTGACTTAATTTGCTGAATTTTTTTTTTTTTAAAGAAAAAGTCCAAAGCAAGATAATCCTCTTTGAGTTGTTTCCTTTTCAGGATGATGTGCTCCCTACACTCTATTTCAAGTTTTCTAGGAGGCATTGAAACTTGGATTTTTGTAGCCGTGTGGATTTTTTTCCTAAGCTCATGGTATTGTACCAGTGGTTTCAGGCCTCTTTCATAGGGAGGGGAGGGCATTACACCTTCATCTTAAACTTCTCTGTGTTGTCTAGCCTAAGGCAAATGAGTTCAGGCGATCATTATGTTACAAGTAAATATGCAGAGCATTTATCACAACACATAGCTAGGCCAGTGTGACAGTACTGTAAAAAAACCAACAAAAAAACAGTTGAGGGTCACCATATTTTTCAGCTTTGTTTAATTTTAAAATGAGTATACTTTTTTCCGATTTTATATCAGGTAACTAAATTATGCTAGTTGTGTGGATAACTTTGAACTATGCTTTGATGGACAGAATCTTAATGGTGCTCCATCTGATCAAAGTTGATATGTATTTAAAGAGAGAAGCTTTACTATTGTCCTTTACATCAGTAGAACAGTAACAATGCTGAGACATTGTTTTTGCTGATTGAAGCTGAGAGAAGTTTGAACTGCAGTCATATGGGAATTAAAATACTTTTTTTTTAATCACCCACTTGTTTAATTGGTAGTTTCCACATCATTGTAAACCTGACAGACAATTAGTTTTTTTTGGGAGGGTGGGGAGGGTGGGGTGACTTTTTTTACACTGAAGAGTACATCTTATTCTCATTGTTCTAGACTGAAATGAGTAATGTGTCATTTTGGTGGGGTCCAAAGTAGAAATTAGTTGGGCAAAGATGATATGAATTACAAAGTATTTTAAGCGTTAAAGTAATGTTCTGCTTTGTGAATATGTAAGTATAGCATAAAGATTTTTCCATCCCATTTATCCCCTTTAAAACCATAGTTTACAATTGGTAGATCTGTCTATATATAAAAATATATATATATATGAAATTCACCTAAATCTGCTTTATTAGAATACTGCTCACTCAATGCTTAGAAACTGGACCTGGCTCTACATTCTTAATGTATTTTCCTTTTTTTTTTTTTTTTTGCTTTGTTTTCCTTTTTCCTCAAGGTATGAACTTATTCTCTTGGAACTGAATCTTCTTTTACTACTTCAATCATTTATGTATATCTGGTAAATTATGACCAAATTTGTTGTTAGACTGCATACAGTAAATTGAAATATACACTTGGTACACTACAGAATTGTTGTGCTTTTGTTCTGGTTATATTTGGAAAAGCAGGCTTTAATAGAAATTAGTGTTATTTATAAATATTCAATTATTATTTACTGGCCTTAATATTCTGTTGCATTGTGACAATCATGGTTTCCTTGGTAATACTTAAGTGCTTTTGCATGGAGATCCACTGTTCTTGTGTTGGAGAACCAAAAGAATTTGTTTGGATGCTGTCTGCGCTCTGGATATTCTGAGCTGTTTATTCAGAAGTTATTTCAGATATATTACTTTGGGCAGCTCTAAATTAATAAAAGTAAATTTCCTAAGAATTGCCTTAAAAAGGGACAGCTCAAGTTCTTTGCTGTTTTAAAAGGTAGGAAGAGATTTCTGTCTGCACTAGAAATCATCTTCCCCATAAGAAATGCTGGAGCTATGCTGTAGTAACATGGCACTGAATCTTTAGTTTGTCTGGGTTTTTTTGTTTGGTGTTTTTTTTTTTTTTTCATTTTGTCTTCTCATGAAATACTACTCAAATGAAATGTCTGAGATTTGCTTATTTGGGACAGTGCCATATGAGAGTAGTTTTATTAAAAGAATCACGTATGTTATAAAAACAGAAAAACACAGAGTTCTGATGTTGGGATTCCCCCCTTCCTGTGGGTTTTTGTTTGCTTTCTGGTGCCTTCAAGCAGCAGTGGTTGTCTTTCAGAAATAAACATACAGAGCACTTTCTGGTAGGGAACTGTGATGCAGGACAAAGTCAAATCAATAATTAAATTCACTTTGATTAGAAGTTCCTGTAAAAGTGGGTGTGATTCTGTGAAGACAAACAATGTAAAATGTCTTTATCTTACACCAATGTTACTACATTGCAATAGCGAGCATTTTTCAATTGTAATGTCAGATGCAGCTTGTAGGAAAAATGGCATTTTTTTCAGTTATGTAGAAAATTTTCATAGTTCAGTTTGCAAACTGATCTTCTAGTAAAATGATTTTCTGAAGTGAAACCAGTTTTGAAAGCCAGAAATTGTACTTGGTTGTCAACACAAGGATGCACCGTAAGAAGTAAAGAGTGTAAATTCCTGGCCCCACAGTATACGCTGCTACTTTTTGAGATGCATATACTTCTGCAAATGCACAGGTTTTGAGTATTACTACATGTCCCTCTTCTTTCTGAAAAGAATAAGTGTTATCAGGTGAAGAAGTGTGGGGTCAGGGCAGTGGAATGTGGTAGGCTTCTAGTGGTGGGTCACAGCAGTAATGCTGTTAGCAGAAGGTGCTTTCTTTGCCTAGCTTTAACTTGGTAAGGCTTTTGATAGGGTTTTCTTGAATGAGGCCAGTCTCTGTGGTTTGCTTGCTTTAAGTTTTGTTTCACTCAACTTTTTCTGTTCTTATTACTCAGTAACACAAGTCTCCCACCCACTCTAAAATATTTCTTTAGTCTGCTGACTCCACACAGATGCAGAATTCCCTTTGCAAGAGCTGTACCTTATTGGCTGTTTCTTTGTATTTAAATAGCTTTGGAAACTAGTAAGAGAAATGAAAGCAAGATAACTGACATCACCACCAGCCCATAAAACTTGTTGTGCCAAAAGAAAATGAAACAGAAGAAAAATGTTGAACACAATGTGACCACAAAAAGGCTTTTGGATTTGAGTTGTTACAATTCCTCTGATTTACTACTTGAATGTTTTGGACAATTCACTGTATTTCTCTCTAGCACAATTTTGGTGACAACCTTCTGATGAAGCAGCTATGCAAGAAAGCCCCGTTTTGAGTTTATTTAGTGTCTCCAGAATGTGGTTCAGGCTCTGCAGAGGTAGTACCACTGAGTAGTTTTCTGTAGATATTTTATCATGTACCTTCTTGCTAGCATCCCTCTTCACTATGTAATCTGTTGTCCATTTTTTATTTGATAAATGTTTGCTCCTTAGAACTGAGATTTGTCTTTTATATGTTTTAATAGCACATTGCTGTGTTTCACTAAACACTATGGTAAAGGATAAATATTGACACAATAGATAAAAAGAAACAAATTGGTTTTCATATAGTATCCTTTAACAAACCTGTAAGAAAATGAGTCTCTTGTAATAAAGAAAATAGAGGTTTGAAATCCAGGGGCAGGGGCATTGCTGAGCTGTGCCCTTTGAGATGCTGAAGATCCCACATATAATTCACTCTGGCTTTTTAAAATACTTCTATGTGGAAAAAGGTAAAAATATCCTAGAAAGATCCTATGACTTAAACTGGAAAATAAAATTGGCTTAACAAGTACTTTGTATTTAACATTATTGCAATTTGAAGTGAATATTTAAAATAATATATACATAATGTTTTGTTTATCTGGATTGATTTGGATTAGCCACTTCAGAATACAGACATCAGTAATTTCTAGCATATTGGTATGTGAACATAATTTCAAGACTTCTAATAGTATGTGCACCAGACTTTAAGTTACCATACTGCAAATAAATTTTAAAAATAACTATTTCTATTTTTATCTGTGCCCTGCCTCCTCACCCTGCACAAGGAGATGTAGAGAGGTTTCTTTGAATGAATAAGTGTTAACGTACAATCATTTGCTGCAAATGACATAAGTTATGTTTTCTATAAATTCCATTCTATTTTAATGTATTTTAAAGTTCACTCATAATAAGGCAGATCGCTTTAAGATAACTAGTTTCCAAAAACCAGCATCCCAGATGTGTATACATAAAACTGGATTTTAGACAAGCTGCAGTGTAACATCGAGCAGATCACTTCAGGGATGCTTTAGACACTGTCTAGTGCATACCAGAAGGACTGGATCCCCTTAGAAATGCACTTGCACTGTGCGTGCCCAAAACCTTTGCCTTTATGTTTTGTTCCCTCTCTCCAGTCCAACCAACCTGAGATGCTTGGAAAAAGTTATTTCACCTTAGTTTTTCAAAAGCTTCTTGACTGAATAATGGGAGATGTCTGCTTGGACCAATCCTTTGGCTTGGGTTACCTTCCTAACTGAGTGTTATTTATGCACAACTGGGTTCCTTCAGTTGTTAAAAATGATCATATGTTTCTCACTTTCAAAGATTTGAAAACCTGAAAATTTTCTGTTTGTTCTGTAGAGAAAATTTTAGGTTCAGTATCCTGGATAGATATGTCTGTACATGTTGATGTGGGTGCTGGGGTTTTCTGAAGACTAAGGCCTTTCTCTGGGCAGCTTTTATCATCAGTAACTCTGCACAACTTTCTATCTGATAGGCAGGTAAAGTGCGTAAGAAAATTGTCTTGTGTGGGAGAATAGCTCTGCCTTTGAGAGGGTCTGGAAAATAACTTGTAGGCCCTTGAACAAATTCCTGCATTACTTTTAAAATAATCTGAATGGTGTTTCTCAGGGAATTGTTTCAAGGCTTGAATATATTTTCAGCTTGTGAATTAAGTGCTATGTAGTCACATGATGTTTTCTTGTTAATTTATGTAAGCAATTACGGGTTTTGTAAGTATGTTAGGAGAAGAGCTTCAGATTCCCCAGGATAGCATTAACTTTGTAGCTAGAAAGAAGCAGCAGGAAAAATAAATGTTTGTTAAAATTAAGCAAGTTTAGTCTAATTAGATATGAATTCACATTGGGACAGCAAACAGGTGTAGAAGATGAACTGCAAAGTTTGTATGAGGGTCATGAAAAAAGCCGGTGCTGAATGAAATGGTCTCTAGCAGTTTTTTAATGGACTTCAAGTCTAGCTGCATGCGTCAAGGACAGGACAAGATGCCTATCTTTGCAGCACCATTGAGTTAATGTTGTTGTAAACTCCTTAACTCTTGAAATGCTGACCACTTGTGCTGAAGAATTTATTTGAAAATAAAATGAAGAGGTTTTGAACGTAAGTGATTATACCACCTCAATGCCTTTATTACCCAAATTCATAAAGTAGAAGCACAATACTAGTTCAGTTCATTCAGAGATTTTATTGATCTTGAATGCCAAAGCTGTCAACTTGATAGGAAATGGTAACTGTATCCCACTCCTTTTAACTCTTAAAATGCGTCTAGCTTGGAAAGGTTGCTTTTATCAGTCAGTGTGTGCTCCATTCTCCCAGAATACTCTCTCCTGAGGTTACATCTTGTTTAAAGAAGCCTTAAATTTCTTCTCTTGGGTGTAGATTGAAAATGTTACCGGCGAAGAAGTGTTGTGAAAGAAATCCTACCTGGAAATGTTTTTCTTGTTGTGTTTGTCACTACTGAAATGTAGGAGGTACGTTACTGAAGCACTGCTTTAACCGAAAGATCCTTTTACTTTAAGTAACTGTTTTGCTTAAGGAGTGCTGATTTGGTGAGTGACCTGCATGTGCTCTTCAAATGTCGTCATACCATCTTTCTACAACTTATTCTCTGCATTCACTTGAAAAATCAGACTGCTGAGGTCATAGGATATAATATTAATGTGTCTGTGCGTTTTGTCTTCTTCCTCAGAAGTCAAGGTAATCAGAAAAGGCAAGGGAGGGGAGAGGGGAGGTTTAACTTGTGAGTAATTGGAATTTAGGAGGATGCTTGCTTTTAAACATTATGGAGACTTGATGTGCTGAGATGTTTATAAACTGCATGGGATATATAATATTACTCTGGGTAAGTTTGGAAAAAATACCATTGCTGTATATAATATTTTTTCAAAACTACTTGAGCTGTTATCTTAGTCATCTTTACCTTCACATCTCTAACACAATTTACAACTTTAGAGGATCTCACTTTCTAGAAACATCAAGATATGTGTATATATAATGTTCATAAAGAAGTTGTCAGTAACCCTGCCTGTTGAAAGGTACTATTCTACGCTGGATTACTTTGGGAATGATGGTTCTTACTGTCTGGAAGTTATGGAAGAGGGCATGGTGTCCGCCGTATGCGTATGGGCAATAATGGTTAATCTGTGAGAAAGGTGTATGTATTCATACTAGAAGCAGGCTTTTTCCCTTGGAATCCTCTGAAGCATTTTAGTCTTGAAGCCTGAATAGTAGTATAAAGAGACCACTAGTCAGTGTGAACTGGTACGGTAATTTTGGTGCTTGTACATCATTTAAGGTAATAAAAGTATGATCTTGTTATGGTGCTGCACAAATCTTAACTGTAGTTGTCACTGTTTGCGCTGCTTTAATAGCAGTAGCTATCGAAGTGGTGGAGTCCAGTTGCAGCATCTGACAGGGCTTTTTAAAAGTCCTTTTGTCCATTTGTACCAGGGCCAGATGGGGAATCTCAGGGAGGTTATTTCACCCCGTATGTGTCTTTCCCCAGTTAAATCGTTCTCTTTCCTTTTTGCTGAGACACTTCATAAAGCTCTCTTGAAGTACTGAGAGAAACGCTATTCAGGAGTCTAAGTACTGGAGTAAATATGTGGTGGTTAATGAGAATTATTGGAAGTTCCTCCTCTTTGATGTAGGTTTAGAGAAGAATCTAAAACTAAATGTGGTTTTAAGTTACCACATCAAATGATTTAACTTCAGAGTATATTCATTGTGATGATGACTCATTTCTTTATCATTGCAGGATAAAATCTCAAACAACTCTCTTCTCTAAGAAACACTTCTACATCTTTATCTTGCACCAAATACTCTTTTTTTTTTTTTTTTCCTTTTCCTGTTCACAGGCTGGAATGCTTCAATTGAACTCATAATTTACTTTTGTTAGCTGGCTCTGAAGGGATTGCCGTCTAGATCCATGGCCTTCCTTCCCTGCTGGAGACATAAGAACTCTGGAAAGGAATTCTGTAGGAAGAATGTCAAAGGAATTAGGGAGATCTGGGTATACTCAATGAGAGCTGATAGTTGCAGAACACAATTTTTTTTTTCAATGTGATCATAATAATTAATGGAAAAAGAATACTGAAATTATTTAAAGTAAGTATCTTCTGCTGGGCGGGCTAGGTGAGATTTTTTTTTTTTGTGGTGCTGCCTTGCTTTTAGTGGTGTTCATGGGGATGGTTGGCTTTCCTCACACCTACTGAAGGAAGAACTGTTAAATATTTAAAGTGAATACATGATGGACACTGGCCAAACAAATCCGACTGTAAATTGCCTGCAAATTTGGTGTATGCTGAAGATTGGCAACATGCTAGAATACTTAATCATTTGTAAGCAAACAAACAATAGCTTTTAATTTTTGATTTTATACCACTCTTTTAAAACATTTTAGGTGAAGTATCTTAAAATGCAGTTTGGGGTTTTTTTTATGTATCCAATATTTGGAACTATATTGCACTAACTGTAAATTACTGCAAGTCATTTGTATTTCTGTAACTTGATATCAGGCTCTCAAAGCAACATTAATATCAACAAGTAACCACCTGATCGCTGGAGCTGACATGGAGCCTGCCAGTCAGTTCTCTAATGAAGAATGACAGGAAACAGTGGAAAATATAGGAGAAGGAACCCTCAGCTTCAGCACAGCAGGGAGGAGGACCCCTGCTTGTAAGAATTCCTTTCACAGTAGAACTGCATGGAATTAGATTTATGTACTTTGGAAGGAGGAAGGACTGAGTCAGCCCTGTTGGAATTTGAACTTTTGTGCTAGGGCGCTCTAGATATTTCAAGTCTGAGCTTACATTGCATCCCTTTCAGCAGTATATAAGAGCTTGGTTAGCACATTGTAGCATTAAGTTTGCAACCTGTTGTAGCCATGTGAAGGTCAGATTTTGTTTTTAAACTGACTTAAATTCCCAAGTTAACTTTTTTGTGGTTTTTTTTTGTAAAGCTGCTTCCATGAGAGCATTCGAGAAGTCACTATTTGACACCCTGTGTGTAGTCAGTATTTAATGCAATTGATATAAAGAGGATAAAATATGCAGTACCTTTTCACCTGCAACAAGGGCTTTGACTTTCATCTTGCAGTTGTTACTTGAGATAAGCAAGCTTGAGCTCAGGTTGCCTTCCTTTGTTCCTGTGCAGAGGCTAGCTCAGAATTTCACTTTGAAATGCAGCTGCTCTCTACCTCTCTCAGATGTTTTTCCTGTACCAAATCAGACATCCAACTCCTCGAACCATGTTAGCTTATTTGGTAAGCACACAGTTTGAAACTTGGTATTTTTTGCACTCTACATAACTTCTTTCAGGAAAAAAAAAAAAAAAGCTGCTCAGTGTTTTTCAGGCATCAAAATAAAGGCTGTTCCTGAACGTTTGGCATCTCTATGTTCAGGATGGCCAAAGCAATGTCTTATTAATGTGTTTAATATTAATGTAATATCAGCTTTGCCTCAAAGCAGTCTCTGGTGGTTCCATGCCAAAGTGTGTGCCTTCAGGCACAACTGACACTATGAATAAGCCAGGCACACAATGCAGTTGGATTAAAAGCAGTGCAGCACATCTTTTGGGCAGGTGAAGTGGAAGAAATCAAGGTATTGCTAAAGCTCAAGCTGCTGAGGCACAAAGCTTTGCCACCCAGCCTTGTCGCATGAAAAGCTTTTCTGAAAGCTTGGTCGTGTCCTTTTTTGCTCTCTGCCAAGAAGCAATGTTTGTCCTCTGTAGCGTGTGGTTTTCTGTTTAGCATCATCCCTGAGGGATAAAATGCTGCTACATCAGGTGTCCTGCTTCCTCTCCAGGGAGAGGGTTAATTTTTTAAGCATGCTGTTGTTTCATTTGCACCCTTCTTTAAGCAGTGTGGGGAAGGGTATGACAGTTGTCAAGGCTTCAAATATTAATGTCATGAGAGATGGTGCAGGTTCAGCTTTTCAAGATTGATAGAGTTCTCTGTTACCTTTTAATAGAGATTACATGTTACGTAGCTCATATGGATGACAGATTCAATATTGACAGATTTTATGTCAAGTCAGTACTACTATTGCTTCTTGTCAATTTTAGCAGAGTCGGTGACTGATGTGATTGATTCATCAGTATCCTGTATCTTGTGCTGTTATCAGCTGAAAAGGAAGGGGCAGGGATTCAATTTCTGATTTAAATCCTTTTTGTGATGTTTGCTGGCTAAGCTGCCAGTCCTAATAAGCTGCTCTATTCTTAATCTTTATCAGTTTGCTACTACTGTTGTTAAATCTAAGTAAAGGACAAGTCTGCTTTTACTCAGGTCTAGCTTGTTTAGAAGTTGGTACTCAGACACCTATTTTCAGAATAATAAAAATTACTTTCTGAAAACTTACCCATGCCCAGTTTCTCACATACTTGTGATCCAACAAACTGTAAAACCATTTTTCTCTAGTGTCCTCTGCTGTTCCCAGTCTCAGTGAACTTGCTTTAAAAAAGGACTGTCAAGTTTCCTTCTGGCTGGCAGTACCTGAGATTGTAAAAGACCAATTTCTTTTGTCAGGTGTCCACAATCTTTTGCCACAGAATTTTTTTTTTTTTTTGCATAGAAACTTTTCACCAGCAGAAAGTTTTCTTTTCGAGCTGTTTTCTGAGATTTTTAATCTTTCTTATATATAATAACTTAATTAGAATCCTGAATTATGTACTGTTCTGAAATATTCCATGAATCACACTTGGATCAAACTTTTTCACCCTGTGGCAACAGAGAAAGTCAATTCATTACTTTGCTCAGTTATTTTAAAACAAAACAACAGAAAAACCCCATGCTAGGGTTGGGCATTTTTGCTAATATTCTTTGGCCCTGTTTGCATGTTAATAACATCCCAACCCAAAGGGATGACAAAGCAAAGGTGATTTAATTTTCCAGGTGTCTTCTGTCAATGAAAAAACTGACCACCTGAGACCGGCACTGGGAGAAATGATGCAGAGCCTCCGTCCAGCTCCTATGAGGAGTTCACACTGCACACAACACTCGTCTTTGCATCGCCCTGTGCCCTTTCTGGTCTGAAGAGACCAGAAGACTCAAACTGTGCTGTATCTTATGCAGAGTCAAGGTGCAGACACTTCAACTTGGTACACCTACATTTGGATAAAGAAAAGGCATCACTTTCCAGTACAGTCAGTCAAAAACAAAGTAAATGCATCCAAGTCAGTGAGTTAGTTTGGATTATAAGGTGACTTTTGAAGCAGAACTCTCCATCGTCCCCACTTACCCTCCTTTAGTTTATATTGCAGAGCTCTCTGAACACTGCATTGAATTCCTTTTGGATGGAACTAAACCTGAAGACATACTTCAGAAGTGCTTCTGATATGCTTCAAACACAAATGCCTTGCTGTCCGTGGGACCAAATTAGAGCTAATTCAATGGAAAACTTATTTGAAGTGTGTATGGTCTGAATAGCCATTTGCAGATCTGCTTTTGTGGGGTCACAGTACATAAAGACATGGACAAAATAGCCCCAAATCAATGTTATCCTCAAGCTGTTTGGTTAGCATTCAAGGAGTGCTTCTTCCGAGCTCAAGATCAGAGCATCCCAAAGGGTAGGAAGTCGAGAAATGGTGCCTCGCGGCTAAACTGAGGAAGTGTGATCTGGATGATCGGGTAGTGAGATGGATTGTGAACTGGCTGGAGAAAAGAAGCCAGAGAGTTGTGGTGAATGGGATGGAGTCTAGCTGGAGGCCTGTATCTAGTGGAGTCCCCCGGGCTTTGGTATTGGGACCTGTGCTGTTCAATATATTCATCAATGACTTGGATGAGGGAATAGAGTGCACCCTCAGCAAGTTTGCTGATGATACGAAACTGGGAGGAGTCGCTGACACGCCAGAAGGCTGTGCTTCCATCCAGCGAGACCTAGACAGGCTGGAGATTTGGGTGGGGAAAAATTTAATGCAATTTAATAAGAGCAAGTATAGAGTCTTGCATCTGGGCAAGAACAACACCAGGTTCCAGTATAAGTTGGGTACTGAGCTGTTGGAGAGTAGTGTAGGGGAGAGAGACCTGGGGGTCCTGGTGGACAGCAGGATGACCATGAGCCAGCACTGTGCCCTCGTGGCCAAGAAGGCCAATGGCATCCTGGGGTGTCTCAGAAGGGGGGTGGTCAGTAGGTC